>PVJO010005306.1:37392-100083 GCA_004026905.1 Hystrix cristata | reverse complement strand
ACACACACACACACACACACACACACACACACACACACACAGAATTTTTTTTTAAAGTCTTTTCCCAGCAGGACCAGAGCCCTTTTGACCTGGGAACATTCCAGGCTTGGTAAGGAGGGACAGGCATGGGACAGGTCCCTTCGTATTTTCCCAGAACTGGCAAACCCCAAGTTTGCTTGGTCTTCCATCCTGAGCTGTCGCACTACACAGGCTGGCTGCCGAGTGGGGAGAAGGGGCTGTTGTCATCTGTGCCCAGTGTTGTCTGGGCTCCTTGGCCCGGGTTGGGTGGTCTTGGGGGGAGGTGGAGATGGGGAAGAGAGGTCCCTTCCCAGCCCCTGGGGAGTGCTCCCTGCTCAGGGAGGTAGGTCTGGAGCAAAGATCTCCCTCTGGACCCCCAGCTCTGGGCCAGGACTCAGTCACTGCAGCCACCCAGACCCAGTTGAGGAGCTTGGGGCACGACGTGCCGACGCCATGTGTGCAGCCCGAGGGCAGTGGAAAGATGCAGGCTGAAGGGGCGGGCCGACGTCCCCCACCCCCTTCCCTTCCACTCTCTTTCCCCCATATGGTTCTCATAAGGTCTGGGCGCAGAGACAGCAGCCAGAGGAAGTGGCTGTGTACAGAGAGCTTTTGTGAGCAGAGGAGGGGGAGGGGGAGAGAGTGAAGAGAAAGAAGGGAAGAGGGAAGAGGCTGGAGACCCAGAAGGCCAGGGGAACCAAGAGAGCCCAGACACTCGCCTGCCCTCCCAGGGTGGGGTGTCAGCTGCAGCACCCCTGGGTGGGCTCCTGGACCCCGGGCCCGTGTCCGTCTGAGGTGAGGGCCCTGGAGGAATCCGAGTGCCTCCTTGACCTTGCCTGCTCCTTTGGGAGCCCTGCCCACAGGGCCCCACTGGTGCAGGATGTTAGGGTCCCAGTCGGCTGAGGCAGGGAGCAGAGCGCTAGACTGAATGAAGGACCCGGATGGGTTATTCAGCCCGAATTACCCAGGCTGTGCATGCGTGGACCCGCCTATGCCGAACCCCAAGGAAGTCCCTCCTGCTACCTCTGTGGGTCACCTCTCCGAGACTGGGAGGGGAGTCTCAGACATGCCCCCAAGGCACAGGGGAAGCATTGTAACTTGAACCTAACCGTAGATTGACCCTTAAATTTGGGGTCATGTTTTTAAAGAGAGAGTGTTTAAGTTTATCCCACATGGGAGTCATTGGGATAAGAACACTTTTCTGCTTCGGAAAAAGTTGTAGCCACTTCTGAGTTGGCCGAGTCTTTCCACTCAGTGGAGGGGCGTTGGCTGGCTGCTTTCTTCACCAGAGCCCAGAGAGGGGAGGACGGTTGGGGAATGTCACACAGCACAGCCCAGGACGGATGGCTAGCCCAGTACTCCTGAAGTTCAGGCTGCCCCCAGGAGGGCAGCTGAGAGGAGAGGAGGGAAATGGCCCTGGGCTAGGGGACCAGAAGGAAAATCCGGTGACCATTAGGAAGGGCTGTTCAGAGGGGCTGTTTATTTTCATTCCCCCAGCCCAGCCACTGTGTTCTATTTAGAGCTCAGACGCTAACCGGACAAGCTGCCTCCTCCCCTTCCTCCCTCCTCCAGGGGCCCCCATCCTTCCCAAACTCCAGAACATTCCTTTGCTTTTAGGACTGGGCTGTGGAGAGGGGAGGGCGAGGAGGGAAGGCTGCAGAGAAGCTGGAGTGAGCTGACTCGGCAGCCTCCCAGGCCCTGCACCCCCAGCCTTTGCCTCCATTTTCCCCTGGGAGCCAGGGAGGCTGGGTGGGGAGAAGGGGGTGGGCAAGATGGATGGGGCCAGGTGAGGGCAAGGGAGCCCATCCGTCAAGGAGGAGCAGGCAGCAGGGCAGGCCGACAGGAGAGTGTGGCCTCAGGAGGGAGTTGCAGCCCAAACCTGGGGCCAGACGTCTCCCAGCTGGAAAGGGAAGGGAAGGCTGGGCGCCTCCTCCTCCCACCCATCGCCTGCCCCTGCCGGCTCTTGCCTGGCGGGGATTATGTGTGAGGCAGAGGCGCTAAGACCCCTGCCTTGGGGATACTCAGGACGGGGTGGGCCAGGCTGTCTGAGACAAAGGGTGGGGTCTCCAGTCCAGACCAGGAAGGAGACCCCAGAGAGGGCTGACCTGCCTGCTCACTCAGGGATCTGACCCCTGTCACCTCTGCAGGCGGAGGGAAAACAGAGGAGCCAGGACACAGCCGCATCTGAGCAAGGACAGAGATTTGGCCTGTGACCCTTCTCAGGCCTGGAGGCTTCCCACCCTGGGTCCCAGGCAACTAGGCCCCCGAAATTACACTCTCTTTCTTCACTCAAGCTGGGTTGCTGTGGCATAGGAAAAGTTAGCAGACAGGAGGTCAAAATATGTCTTATTACTGACAAAAGCTTCCCTGGAAGGAAGACCTGGCAGAGATGTTCAACGACAGCCAGTTTAGTCTGCCCTGCATCGTCCTCAGCCCGCTTCACCCTGGGAGGGCGGGGCTCCCTGCAGCATTAATAGCCTAACAAACTAGGACCTGTGACTTGGGGGACCTCTGTGAGATCACTCTGGGGTATTTGAAGGATTGTTTTCTCTCTCTCTTTCTCCCTCCCTCTTCTCTCCGCCTACCCCGTGCTGGGAATTGAACCCAGAGTCTTATGAGTGCTAGGTGAGTGTCTACCACCACTGAGCTACACCCCTAACCCCCTGCACAGTATTCAAAATCAGACTGACGCAGGAGGTGTGAGACTTGTGGTCTCTACAGTGTGCATCCACGAATGTGTCTCCCCCTCGTGCACTGTCTTGGACCATCTCAGGGTGGACGTGATCCCCGTGGGGGCCATGTCACAGAAGAGCTTGGGAAAGGGTGAGTGCTTTCTCAGGAACGGGGCAGGAATCAGGCAGAAGGAAACTGCCCCCTAACTTGGGAGAACTGGGACTCTGCTGATAACTCCCCGCCCACTGAGCACCCCTTCCCTGGAGCGCTGCCTCTGCATCCCCACAGCCCTGCTGACTGTGCATCTGGCCTAAGAGCCTGGGGCTTTGCAGTCTTTGTGGAGAGCTCTCCTCTCTGCCCAGCGCTTCTCCAGGGAGGAGAGATAGTTACCAGACTAATTTATATGTAGGCATAAAAGATTCAGAATAGATTTATCCTTTTAGATCCATTTTTATTTTGTTTTTATTTTAGTTTTGCTGTGCCGGGGATTGAACTCAGGGCCTCATGCACACTAAGCTTGCCCTCTACAGCACATCTCAGCCCACTTATATTTCAGGAGAGGCCTGCTTTCTTCATTGCAAACCTTGGCTCCCCCACTGGTGGGACTTCCGGCTTGTGTGGAGGAAATGTGTAAGGTGGCTTGGGAGTAACATCCCGGCTGCTGCAAAGCAGATGGACACACACCACACGCGGACCCACATGGGTATGCCTATGTGTGAATATTCCATCCTGTTGCTATGTCCCCTTCCACCTTCTAGGAAGGGAAGTGTGTAGAGAGAGACATCGTGTGTCATTCTGCTGTAGTACCAACATGTTACACAGAGCCAAGTGCGTGATGAGTATCTAGGTAGTTTTGAAGAATGAATGAATGAATGTCATGTGGATGGTTTCAGCAGACTCTATTCCTTGCACTCAAGATGGGGTGCTGGGATCCCAGAATCCCCACCTAGGTATGTTCCTCCCACATATACTATAGCATCTTTTCTTAGGCATCTGCCTCCAGATTTGGTCCCAAAAGCTGCGAGCTCCCACAAGGTCAGTACTTCCCATCCAAGCCCCAGTGTTTTGGTTCCGCTGCTTTACAACCAAAGTGGGATGCTCTTGTAGAAAGGGTAAGTGAGAGAAAAGAAGACAAGACTTGCAAGAAAATTGTAGAGCAGTAGCTGGACACGGTGATGCACATGTGTAATCCCAGCTACTCAGGCTGAGGCAGGAGGACGGCAAATTTAAGGTCGTCCAGAGCAAGTTAGTGAATCCCTATCTCGAAATTAAATAAATAAATAAATAAATAAATAAATAAATACATACATGGGGATGTAGCTTAGCACTCTCTGTCTTGTTCAGTCCCCAGTACCACTCCCCCCCCACCCCGCAAAAAAAGTGGTTAGACAAAAGGAGACAAGCACGAGTTTCTACAAGACCGTTTCCTTTCTTGGCCTTGGTCTCTGCCTCCATCCTGATGGCCCAGCTCCCAGAAGGGCGCCGGGGCAGTCTTGGGACAGAGTCCTCGAAGGCCAGGGGAAGGAAGCCCCACCTGGTTCTCCTAGGAGCAGCAGGTGTTCAGGGCTAACTGGCTGGGCTTCCAGCTACGAAAGGGACAGCAGGATGTCCAGGAGGAGCCAAGGCACTTTGCATGCCTTCTCCAACGTTTATATGCCCTGCAGCGAGACAAAATGGACAGGAAAGAAGGCCCCTCGGGGAGGTCAGGCCTTAGAGCGGCAGGCTGGGCCAGTGGACAGCAGGCCTTACTCTTTGGAGCACCTACTATAGCATCGTCAAAGCTGAAATTATCCACATCCTTCATTAAACATAGTAATTACTGCTCCTGGACACAGCATGGCGTTCAGGCATTAGATAACTATGCATCTGTGAATTGCCACTTTGCAGCATGTTTGTGTATGTGTGTTTGGAATGCGGGGGAGGGAACCCAGGGCCTTGTGCGTGGTAGGCAAGTGCTCAACCATTTAGCTCTGCCCCCAGCCCAGCGTTTATATGTCAGATGCAGTGATTATTTTTTTAGGGTTCTTTGTGTCTTTGTGAGCCCTGGGAAGTCTCAAAGGCCCCGGACCCAGTGCCTGCAGGATGGCCTGGGAGCTGTGGTTCCCCGAATTGTTCAGGGTGGGTTATGGGCCTCAGACTTTTTGGAGAGCAGCAAGCAGGCCACCTCCCTCCCCCTCACTATCCACCTCCCTGGGACACTGCCGAGTCACCAGCAGCAGGCTGTGGGGACGAGAGGCACCAGGTGATGGCCTGGCCCCGCCAGGGCTCTGGGCCTGGACTCCTCAGAGCAGGCAGGTCCTCTGTGCCCAGGGAGGTGGTCATTTCCTCTGTTTGGTTTGGGGAGGGCTGCCTGTGTGACTCCCCCACATGTGTGAGAACTGTGCAGTACAGGCACGTGCTGGCTCCACGCACCACAGAGCAGCGCCCACGTGACCCCCGAGGGTCGCCTTTGATGTCAGGGTGGTATCTGGTGAGTTCCTGCGGCTGCCCAGAGGCCACAGCCCTCTCTGTGGACGCCAGCCACGCTCCCTTGGCCTCTAGTCTCATTAGTGGTAACTCTGCTTGCTCTCTTCCCAGCCAGGAGAGAGTCCTGAACGGTGTATCCTCTGGCCAGGTTTCGTCTCTGGAGCAGAGAACAGGAGATCCCAGGGACTGGCCCTCCTTCTCCTAGAAAGCTTGAGGTCGGGGCAGAGGAGACAGAGGGAAGCAGCTGGAGATGCCCTGTGGAGCCTGTGGGGTTTGTGGTTGGAAGGGGACCGACAGGCTGGCTCCCTGAGAGGCAGCAGGG
The DNA here is from genome assembly GCA_004026905.1 of Hystrix cristata. NCBI lineage: Eukaryota > Metazoa > Chordata > Mammalia > Rodentia > Hystricidae > Hystrix > Hystrix cristata. The sequence continues at coordinate 94,607 of PVJO010005306.1, read as the reverse complement.
CGAGAAGATGGAGTGGCAGCAAGAAGCTGTCTGTCGGGGGGGGGGTGTTAAAGAGGGCCTAGGCTGGCACCATGTCTGAGACAGCTGGCTAGAACTGTGGGGCCAAATCTCCCTCCTTCCCTGCCCAGCTGTGGCTGCGGCACGGCCTGTTTTCCTCCCCTGAGGCAGCCTGGAATGGTGGGAACATTTTTCTTCCCATTGGATGAAGCCGTGTGGGGGGGGTGTGTTCATCTGTCCCTCCAAAGCTTTGGATCAGTGTTGTGGGAGATGCAAAAGGCGGGTGGTATAAAATCCCCAGGCCTCGGGTTCAGGGGGTGTCGCTCAGTGGTAGAGCACTTACTTAGTATGTGCAAGGCTCAGGGTTCTATCCCCAGCAATACTAAAAAACAAAGTTAGCCAGGCATGGTAGTACATGCTTGTAATCCCAGGCAGGGTGGCCTGGAATTACAAGCATGTAATTGTGCTGGGTGGCCGAGGCAGGAAGATCACAAGTTCAAATCCAGCCTGAGCAATTTAGCAATTTAGTGAGACTTTTTCTAAAAAAAAAAAGGGGATGTAGCTCATCGCGGAGGCCTCACATGTTTAATCTCCACTACCACATAAAAAAAAACATCCCCAGACCTCTACACTTGAGAACAGAACCAGCAAACCCCCTCCAGATAATCCGGGTCTAAAGTTAGCATCCTGAGATGTGGACAGGTGGCTGAGGCCAGAACCACAGGGCCACCTGCCTGAAATCATCCTGGGACCTGGCAGTATGGCGAGAAGGGAGCTTCTTGCTGGGTGCCACTTCTGGGGTGGTCAGAAGATGAGGGTCAAGGCCTTGTGTTCTGCAGCGTGAAAAGCTTGCATTTGGGGACTCTCGGGGCTGGAGATTGCACTGGGCAAGGCAAGTCAGAAGCAAGGGCTGCTACACACACACACACACACACACACACACACACACACACAACACACTCCTCCCCACTCTGCCTTCTCCTCAGAGGGGCGGGGTGCAGGAGTCCAGACACAGGGTGGGTGGGAGGTAGCTGGCGGCTGGCCCCAAAGCCAGGCCAAGAGACAGCTGTTCTATGCCAGAGCTTGTTCTGGCCTCCCAGACTCTCCTGGATCTTCTACTCTGACCCCCTAAGCCCCAGAGAGACACGTGTACACTTAAAATGGCTGGTCTGAATTAAGATGTGCCAGGAGACTAAAATACAGCCCAGACATTGTATTCACACAAGGAAATATTTCATAAATGTGCATGTGTGTGTCTCTCTATCTGTCCATCTATATGTGTATGCATATATATATATATATATATATTTTTTTTTTTTTTTTTGGTACTAGGGATTGAACCCAGGGCCTTCACACTGAGCTACATTCCTAGCCCTTTTTTCAGATGAGACAGGATCTCATTAAGCTGCTGAGTTGCCCACACTGGGCTTCAACTTACGATCCTCCTGCCTTAGCCTCCCAGAATGCTAAGATTATGCCCAGCTTCAATAATTTTGATTAGGGACAGGGGTGTAGAGTGCTTGCCTGGTGTACGAAAGGCCCTGTGTTTAATCCACAGCACCACACACACATACCCACACAAATTGTATATTGATTGCATATTGAAATGATATTTTGGATACACTGGATTAGATAGAATATATTATTAAAATGATTAATTTTTAAACTTTAAAAAATGTGGCTGCTAGAAGATTTAAATTTATGTATGCAGCTCACATATTTCTGTGGAATAGTTCTGAGTTAAGGATTTGGGGGTGTGTAGAAGGGGCTGAGGTCAGTGGCTGAAGGATCTGGAAAATGTGGGAAATCCCACCCTCAGGACCACCCCTGGATCCCTCGGGGCAGGTCCGCAAACTGGGATCCCAGTTTTTCATCTTAGAGATCTGGGAATGGGAGAATTTTTTAGTGTTCTGTTTGTTAGGTTTTCTTTCATGGTACTCAGGATTGAACCTGTGGTGCAGCCCATGTTAGCCAAACACTACGACTCATCCCCAGTCCTTTTGATTTTATCTTGAGACAGGGCCTTGGTAGACTGTTGGCTTTGTTGATGCTTCAACCTCCCGGGTAGCTGGGATTACAGGCACGTGTATGCTACCGCACCTGGCTAGTATTTGATTCATTTGATTATACATATATATGTATGCATATATATATATGTGTGTATATATATAATTTTATGTAAAAAACTTTTACAGAAAAATTTTAACTAGTTTTTAGTTGGAAACTATTTTCATAGTGTAAGATTTGTCTATTTATTTGTGGTATTAGGGATTGAACCCAGGGCCTTTGCACTGAGCTACGTCCCCACGTCCTTTAATTTTTTTGTTTTGAGACAGTCTAAATCACTAAATTGTACAAGCCAAACTTGAACTTGTGATCCTCCTGCCTCAGCCTCCCACAGTCCTAAGATTACAGACATGTGCCCACACTCCCGGCTATAGTGTAAGATTTTTAGTATATGTGCTGCCAAAGCAAGCACTAGTATAAGATTTTTAAAGTCAGTGTTTTCCAAACTAGAATCCTCAGACGTATTCCCAGGAAATCAAATGTTTTTCCTCTAACAGATCCATATACTCTTCAACCTTGAGAAATGATATTCTCAAGCTTCCCCCGTGGACACTGCTGTGGCCATCCAAGCCTTGTTCCTCCTCCTTTCCGCAGCACACCCCTCAAGCCTTCCAGCCTCTTTCCCTCACCTGGGGAGGGGACAGTCCTTGGGCGAGGCCCCTGAGTGGGGGAGGCTGGAGTGGACAGCAGAGACCCCTTCCTGGCACTCCCAAGGAGACTAAGGAGTCCCCTTGCCTTCTCCGATATTTAGCAGAAACTCTGGGTGTATGAAGGCAGGAACCGGAGATGCGCTGAAGAGGCTTTCCGTTAAGACCTTTGGTTTACACCATCAAGAACCTGCTGCCACCTCTGCCACCTGCTCCTTCTGGGTCCCTGGGAGACCTTCGGAGGCCCTGGGAGCTGATGAGATTGTGGTTTACCACCAGCCCCACCATACGTATAATGCAAAATAAAAGGATCTTAATCTATAAAATGAGAATAATGACATTCATGAAATCTCTAGTTTTTCGTATAGTATCCACTTTGGGTTTTCGGTAAATTATTTCTGTTCTGGTACTGGGGATGGAGCCCAGGGCCTCGGGCATGCTAAAACACTGTCTGCCACTGAGCTACAGCCCCAGCCCTCTGGGGTGATTTTTGAAATATCAAAATGTTAAAGTGGGCGTGGTGGCACGTACATGTAATCCCAGCACTCAGGCGACTGAGGCAAGAGGGTTGTCACCAGGTCAAGGTCAGCTCAAACTACATAGACAGACCCTGTCTTTAAAAAAAAAAAAAAGAGGAAAAAATAATTTAGGTGTGTGTGAAGTTTTTTGGAAACCCAGTAATCCCCTCTGGATGGTTTTTCAGGACACCCTGAGAAATGTCACTGTGGCAGGGACCCTTAGGCAGGGACCAGAAGGGTGGGAGAGGTCTGTCTGGCACAGGGAGAAAGCAAGGAGAGGAGGCTTCTGCCTCCTCCCCTGACCCACGCGCCCCTCAGCTCCTGCCCTCATCAGGGCCGCTGTCTGTCCTGGGAGCCTGTTGCCGATGGAGCAGAGGCTGGAGCCATAACCCAGTGTTACAGCACTTACCTAACTAATGCGCAGAGCTCCGGGTTTGACCCCAAGTACCCCATTAAAAAAAAAAAAGAACTGGGTGTGGTGACACATGCCTCTAATCCCAGCACTCTGAGAGGCTGAGGCAGGAAGATAGCAAGTTCCAGCCCAGCCTGAGCAACTTAGCCATTTAGGGAGATCCTATCTCAAAATAAGGGAGGGCTGGGGACATAGCTCAGTGCAAAGGCCCTGAGTTCCATCCCCGGTACCCCCGCACCACACACACTGCCTCACTGTGTTCACCCTCCCTCTCCCAGCCTGAGCACAGACCCCTCTGCCAGCCTCTCTCTGCCTGGCCCTGGCCCTGCCCTCTCCTCTCCCTTACATCCAGCCCAGCAGCTGCCGGCGCAAGAGAAGGCCCCACAGCCTTCCCACCCCATCTCCAGTGAGAGCGGAGAAGTCCAGCCAGCCCGAGAGTTTGGTCTGAGAGCTCATTAAAGCTTTCTAATAAGCAATTAAGGGATGAGCCCCTCGACTGGTCTGGGCTCTCTGCTCCCAGCGGGGAGTCTGGCAGAGAAAGGCTGAGTAGGTGGGCAGAGATGGGGGGCTTTCCTCCCCCTCCACACACAGGGGAGTGAACAGGACTCCAGGGGCAGTGCCAGGCTGAGCAGACCCGGGCTCAGAGAGCTTTCTATCAAAGCGGCAGATGAGCTTCGGGAGGCAAGGGTACATCGACCAAGCAGTGTGGGGCGCTCAGGCCCTCTGGGTTGGGTCGCCTTCCTGTGGGGTCTATAGCAACCAGGAGTGTTGGAGAGGCCACAGAGGGGCGGCGCCCCCACCTGCCTCCACACCCAGTGGCCGCTTCTTCCTCCTGGGCCAACCTCTAGCCTGCCAGGCCTCCCCTGCTCTGCTCTGCTCTGGCTATTGGGCTGGGGGCTTGAGCAAAGACGGGGGTGGAGGGCAGGATGGGGACGCGGAGCTCAGGCCTGCGGTTCCTGAGTGGAAAGGGGGCATCACAATGTCACACCTGCTCAGCCCACTTGCACAGAGAGCCCCTGTCAGATCCAGCCTCAGGGAGACTCAGGAGGGGAACGTCTGACTTGGGGCTCAGAAGGCTGCCTGGGGAGGTGGGCTGCTGCTATGCCCCACTCCAGGGGCGCCATGTTCACAGAATGCAGCCTTGCAGCATCTGACAGCATCTTCCGTCTGTGTCCTCCCTGTCTCCGCAGAGTCCTGAGCAACAACAAGATCACCGTGCTCCGCAATAGATCCTTCCTGGGACTGTCCCAGCTGGAGAAGTTGTAAGTGCTGGCTGAGGCGGTGCGGAGGTGATGGCGGACGGAGGGTCCGTGAGGAACCCCTGGGGCCCTGTCAGACCCACCTCGGTCTGCCTAGGACCTGACTGCGGGTCGGGACAGCGAGCTGCTCCTCCCGCAGCGAATGGGGAGGGAAGTGGGGAATCCTCCATCGGCAGGGGCGGGGCGGAGGGGCTCATTAACGATCTTTAATGAGCAATTAGCTGAGAGGGTTGAGCCCTTTAGCTGGCCGCCTCCTCCCAGCTGGAGGCCCAGCATGAAAGGGCTGAGGGGGATTTAATGTGACTGAAGCCTCTTTCCTCCTTCCGGAAAAACAAATCAACAAACAAAGCCTCGAGGGGGCGAAGCTGATCCTTCCTAAGCCCCCTCCCTCCCCCTGGCCTGCTCCAAACCAGAGTCAGCGACTCTGGGCTCAGCACTGTGTCCTCAGGCCGATCTGCTGGCCCCGCCGGCCTGGGAGGGCCTCGCTCCAGCAGCAAGGCAGCAGAGGTCGTCTGAGGTTTGGTTGTGTCTGGTTTGTGAGAGAAAGTTAGCGAGGAGCAACGCAGAAGGCCTGGCCTAGGCCACGTCAAGGGGTGTCCATGACGCGAGGTGGGCTTGGGAGAAGTGGGCCAGTGCGGAACCCGCCACGTGAGGGGCTTGCTTCAGCCCCTGCCAATTCCCCATCGTCGCCCGCACTGAGGCTTCAGGTCTTGGTCCCTCTGCAGAAGAGACCCGCGCCCACCTTCCCCCTTCACGCCAAGCCCCTGTCCCCTTCCCTTTGTCCCCTCCTGCCAGGCACCACTAACTCCTCTAACAGGACCCCCGGCCCCTCATGCCATTTTGCCCGAAAGCTTTGGATCAGTGCTGCGGGAGACAGGAAAGGAGGCGGTGTGCAGTCTCCTTGTGACGAGGTGACGAGCTGCAGTGTCGTGGAGAACACAAGTGACCCGTGCATCTGGGCGTTAAGTAGTTTGGGAGTTTCTCTTAGGGTCAGAGTAGGTGCCAGTGAAGGCTGGAGCCGTGAAGGGTGATAGACATGCAGTTTCGATGGTACTCAGACCCCCGCCACCGTGACAGCTTTCTCCCGCTGCAGTCCTGTCCCGCCCTTTTCACAGTGGAAGGGAAAGCCTTTCGGCCAGGTCCTCTGATGCCAGGAGGCCACTTGATGGCCCGCTGGCTTGGTGAGAGAGCAAGGGTCCTGGCCGCGTCTGGGGTGACTGGGGGCCCAAGGTGGTCTTGGAGGTGCCGGTGGTGCATTCGCACAGCTCAAGCCCAGGTCCCTCTGCCCCGGCTCTGCCACTCACAGCAGGGTGGTCTGGACAGGGAGCGAGGGCTGCCACCAAGCTACCACTGGATAGGGCACAGTGTTCTCCTCGACCGGGGAGCTGGATCCTCTCTCAGGTAGGCCTGCTCTTTAGGGAACTGTATTAGTTAGTATTCACTAGAGAAACAGATACAATGCAAGATATATGAATGTGTAAGAGCTTACGAATTGGCTTCCTTGGGCTTCCTACAAGTCAGACGTGGAAGCGTGCAGAGGGTCCGTCTGCACACTGGAGGTCCGAAGGATCCAGGCGAGGGTCTGGAGTTCCTCGGAAGGAACCCAAGCTGATCCAAAGAAACTGCGTGCGGGGGAGGTGGGGGGCTATCCCTCTTCATCTCTCTCTCATACCATCTAGACGACGGGCCGCCCTGGATCTTCTACACCCAGGGTGTAGAATTGCTAAACCAATTTAGTTAAGCTTCTCTTACAAGTTGACACAGTCAATCAACCATCACAGGCACCAGGTGGCAGGAATCCAGATGCTCTGGAGAGGTCTTTAGGGGAAGCAGACCAAGCTACCCTTCCTGCCCTTTCCCTACCCTGGTAGCCACTCTTCCTTCTTGAATCCTGAGCGTCGCTCTGAGCTGGGGCCTCCCCAGCGTCTTCTCTGCTGCCCTCTTCAGTCTGCCACCTTCTCCTGACTTTATTGTCACCGGGATGTATTTTGTGATGAAGGAGGAAAGATGGGCCTCTCCTTCCCAGCTGTGCAAATGTACTGAACCGGTTCCTCTCCCCAGGATCATCGCAGAGGGAGCCCGCATAGCAGGAAGGGACTGGAAACAGGACAGTCAGAGATGCACAAGGGATGGGCATCTGACACTGCGCTGAGCCAAGGGGTACGGGAGGAGTGTGGGCAGGAGAAAGGGCACGATAGCAGGGTGCAGTGGTGCACACCTGTAATCCCAGCTGCTCTGAAGGCTGAGGCAGGAGGATGGTGAGTTCCAGCCCATCCTGGGCAACTTAGTGAGACCCTGTCTCAAAATAAATATGAAAAGGGCTGGAGATGGAGCGCACTGCGAAAGTACACCTGGGTTTGATTTCCAGTACCATGCAAGCACACACACAAAGAATCCCCAGTCCTGTGAGCCCCACTCTGTGATGAATCACTCCATTCATTCGTTTTGGGATGGTTGCTGAGCCCTTCCCTGTGGCAGGCTCCACTGCAGGCACTGGGAGTGAACACAGCAGCCCGGGAGCCTCCCCACACACACCGGCTCCCGGAGACCCCAGAAGTGGCAAAGCCGCATGTCGTGTATTGGGAGAGAGTTGCAGAAAAACAAAGCAGGGTAAGGGGTGCTGATTCAGGTAGTGAGACAGGAAGGACTTGCTGATAAGACCGGAAGGATGGAGGAGAGAGGAGGTGGGCAGTAGCCCTGCAGAGATGGACGGAGAGTGTAGAGTGTGCCAGGAGAGGTGAAGAAACAGAAGGATGGGGCAGGTGCTTTGGGCACACCCCTAAACCCAGTCACCCTGGAGCTCGTGTTACACAGGATGATTGCTGGAGCTTGAGTTTGAGGCCAGCCTGGGGCACACCGTGAGGTCCTTGCTCTAAAAAAGAAAGAGAAAAAAAAGAGAGGGAGGCTGGGAGAGAAGAGAGAGAAGGGAAGAAGGGAGGGAGGAAAGAAAGCAAAAAAAGTGTGGCCTGGGAGAAGAAGGATCCCGCTGGTGTGGGACGCTGCTGGGGAACTCTCCCCACTAAACTGATGTACATGCGAGGACAGGTAGTTCAAGGAATTGGTCACATGATTGTGGAGAATGGCAAGTCCAGAATCCACAGGGCAGACCATTGGCAGGAAGGCAGGAATCGATGCTTCTGCCTAGAGCCAGAGTCTTTTCTCCAGGAAGCCTCAGTTTTTCCTCCCGAGGCCTCACCTGACAGGACGAGACCCTTCCACATCGTTAAGGGTCACCTTTCCTTTAGGTTGCCCAACAGTAGGTGCTTTCACACATCCAAAACCTCCACAGCAACCTCTAGAGTAGTATTCTTTTAGTCTGGGTCTCACTGTGTTACCCAGCCTGGCTTCAGGCTCCTGTGCCCAGCGATCCTCCTGCTTCAGCCTTGCAGTGGTGGGGACTACAGGCGTGCGCGCCATGCCCAGCTGGGCTGTATTGGACTGAACCCTGGAGTGTGGTACAGAAGACAACAGTCAAGCTGATACTGAAGGCGAACCATACAACCGCTCTGGGGGGGACCCGAAATAAGACACATCCTGCACCCTACTCCTGGAGAGCCTGAGTTCTCGGGTCAAGGGGGCCTGGGAAACTTCTCCATGGTATGCAGGCAATTCCCATGCTCAGAGTTGGGAGACTGTGGGCCTATTCATCACGGACGTGACACACGGGCTGGCATAGAGCTGGGGCTCAGGACACAGCCTCCTCTGTCCGGCTGGGCTTGGCCTTCTCGGCCTGGGCACGGAGGCCATGGCAGCTTAGTGTCGCAGAATATCCGAGCAGCCCGAGGGAGGCGGGGGCTAGACCGAGAGGAGAATGGTGAGTCCAGACTGCCCCAGAAGGTGCCCACATGGCTTCCTCCTCCTGAGAGCCCGGGCCTTTGAGAAGGGTTTGTGGAAATGTGTGTGGGGCGGGGAGAGGAAGAGTAGGAAGGAGATCTGCTGCGTAGTGCCTGGTTTTTGTTTGTTTGTTTGTTTGACAATACTGGGATTGACCTGAGAGCCTTTGCTAAGTCACTGAGTTGCCCAGCCTAAATCTAAACGTCTGACTGTCCCGCCTCTGACTCCCAGAGTGCTGGGATTACAGGTGTGTGCTGCCAGGCCTAGCTGTGACACCTGCTTTGTAGCGCAGGGCCAGGCCCGAGGATTCAGGCAGGTGGCAGGTGATGTCTGTGTGAGCATGTGCAGGTGGATGGGGAAGGGACATGGCGGAGACGCAGAGTGGGGATGTGCCCTGGCGGGGGAGCCAGGGACCCCCTCCGTCAGAGAACCCGAAAGAGCGCCCTGCAGAGGGAGTGCATGGCAGCCCGGGGCACAGAGAAGGGCCCAGACTTGGACGAGGTCTTGCACCCAAGCCCGCACTCTGCCCGCCCTGTGCCCGCCGCCCCTCGGCCTGGCCAGGCCTGTCGGTAACCCACGGGAGTGTAAAAAGGGCCGGGATTGAGGCCTGCTTTTGTCATTTACCTTCAGGATGCTTTTCCCAGCCTCAGGACACACACCTGGAAGACAGGACCAGGCCCGACATCCAGACAAACTCTTAGGGGCTAGAGGAGTCTTCCCTGACAGCATGTCCCTGCAGAGGATGGCCGTTCCCGCCCTCTAAAGAATCCCCAGTCCAGTCGAGGTTAGCCCGGCAGCCCCGCGCTTGCAGAGTTGTCGAGACTGCCCCAGCCATGGGCAGGCGGTTTTGGTGCCTTTTCCTTGGCAGTGCTGCGGTTGGAACCCAGCACCTCCCACTTGCTGAGCAAGAGCTCTACTGCTGAGTGACACCCCCGGAGTGGGCGGAGTGGGCGGTGGCTCAGTCCTCTGGTCCCTTGTTGGTCTGTCCAGATCCCCCACGGAGCAGGCAGCAGACTTTGCAAGAGGCTTTGAGGGTGTCCTGGTCACGGGATGAGAGCCCTAGACCACAGGCCAACCAGGCCACAGGGCAGGCACATCTGAGTGTGGCTCTAGCGGAGGTTCTCAGAGGCTGGAGGAAGGGGCCTGGGGAGGGGCCTGCTCAACCCCAGATGATTTGTCATTGCCTAATGAGATTAATGAGCCCTGGGGGCTGGTATGCAGTGGGGCTGGGCACTCATTAGAAGCAGATGCTCATGGGAACCAGGGAGTGGGGGCTGGGGTTGCAGCCCCCTTCACGTGCCAGGTGTTTTCCATTAATCTGTGGGCAGGCAGGCCAGGGAGGCTGGGCTCTGCCCTGCCACACCAGGAGGAGAGTGCTCAGAAGCCGCCGTGCTGGGGCTGACGGGCCCAGGGAAGAAGCTGGAGAGGTACAGAGACAGCGCTCCTGTTTGCCGTGGTAGCCCCGGTGCCTGGCACAGTGTATGTGCTAAATAAATATCTGCGGGGAGATATGGAAGACAGGAGGGTCTGGGAGATGGGGCATGGGGGCAGGCTGGGCCTCTGTGGGGTTCTTTGGGACCCCAGAACCTCTTCTCCTCCTCCCCGACAGCCTCTGTACCCGCAGGGGTGTTCTGGCTGGATTCACAGCCGGCCTACACTTTCTAATGAACCCTGGAAGTCTTGTAGGGCCCAGTGCAAGCTGTTCTGTGGCCTCCAAGCCTATAATTTGGTTTTCAAACCCCAAATCAGGGAGGTCTGTGGGGGCCCAAGGGAGCCGATGTTGTGCCACCCCACCCTGTCTGAATGTGGGGATCCAGGCACACACATTGTCCCACCAACTCACACATTCCTAACGGCTCTAATGGGATCTAATTTATACACCGTGAAATTCACCCACTTAAAGTACACAATCCAGTGGGTTTTAGTTCGTTTTTTAGAGTTGTGTGATCATCGCTGTGATCTAATTTTAGAATGTTTTCATTATCCACAAAAGAAGCATGAATAATTAGCAGCCACTCCCTGTTCTTCCACCCGCTCCCCCCAGCCCTGAGCAACCACTAATCTACTTTCTGTCTCTATAGATTTGCTTGTTGAGGCCCAGTCACAGAAATGGAATTGTATAATATGTAATCTTTTATAACTGGCTGCTTTTACCCAGTGTAACTTTTTCCAGGTTCATCCACATCTTAGCATGAATCAGCACTTTATTCTTTGTTGTGGCAAATAACATTCTATCATATGACTACACTGCACTTGTATCCATTCGGCAGGTGCTATGCTTCTGGGTGCCTTCTACCTTATGACTATTGTAAATAGTGCTGCTAGGAACTTTCACCTGCCCATCCGTGTGTGGGTGTTTCTTTACTTCTCTTGGGTATATACCTACGAAATAGAATCGCTGGGGTTTGTGGTAATTCTAAATGACAAACTGTTTTTCAAAGTGGCTGTATCATTTTACGTTCCCACAAACAACAGGTAAGGGTTCCAATTTCTCCACAGCCTCATCAACACTTAAGGTTATCTGTCTTTTTTAAAAATACATTTTTTTTGGAGACTGGTTCTCACTATGTAGTGCAGGCTGGTCTGGAACTCGCTGTGTAGCCCAGGCTAGCTCTGAACTCAGAATCCTCCTTAGCCTCCAAAATTTTGGGATTATAGATGTGTGCTACCACTCCCAGCTCTTCTCTTTTTTGTTATAGTCATCTGTTTTAGTTACTTTTCTTTCGTTGCTGGCAAAACACCCAAAGTTAAAGGAGGAAGGGTTATTTTGGTTCACATTTGTGGAGGTTTCAGTCCATAATCACCTGGCTTCAAGGCAGAGTGGCCTGGCGGAGGGGCGTCACAGAGGAGAAGCAATCTGTGGCAGAGGACAGCAAAAGCACTAAGCAGCAATTCCAAGCGATCAGTGAAAAGCAACAAGGAACAAGCAACTAGCAGGAGGCCTCTTTCTGGCCTTGTGTTGTATCCAGGCTACCCTCCTTTAGGGCAGATAGCACTCACACCCTTAATCCCAGCACTGCACCATGAGTTGATCCCAGTGTCACACACTCTAGATCCAGCCACTTCTGAAAAACCCCACTTATGACCGCATGAGGCTTTGGGGGGACATCTAGATACGAGCCGTAACATTCCACCCTTGGTCCTGCAAGGCCTCATGCACATCCCTTTATGCAAAAATGGATTTAGTCCATCTCTAAAAGTTGCCTAAATCCTAACAGTTTAGCACTGCTAAGAAGTCTAAGTCGAAAGTCTCCTCTGAGATTTAAGGCAAACTCTTAGCTGTGAGCCCCTCTACAAATGAAAAGAAAGTTAAACACTTCCAACATTCATTCACACAAGGTAGATGTTACCATTCCAAAAGGTACAAATACAAGGATAGAAAGGAACACAACCAAAGCGAGTCCAAAATCCATCAGGGGAAACATCAGGTCCTGCAGTACCCTGTCCAGCATCTGAGCCCATCTGTGGCAAGATGTGAACTCCAGAGGGCTTGAGTGGCTCCGCCCCTATGGCATTTCCGGTGGTGGTACCTCCTATGGTTTTTCTCTTGGGCCAGCTCTGCTCCCTTTTTGCAGTTTTCCTCAGAGGATCCATCCACGTTCCTGGCTTTTCCAAGCTTCTGGGGTCTCCACTGCACCTTTGGCTTTATACTCACAGCTTCACACACTGCCCTCAGGCCCACACTGCCTGGCTTCCCAGGCCTTCTGAAATCTGGGTGGAAGCCTTCCTGACCCCACCACTCTTGCATTCTGTATGCACCTAAAACCAGCCCCACGTGGATGACACCAGAGTCGGCAGCCAGTAGGAGCAGACGGCCAGCTTCTTTCTCTCTTGGCTATAGGAGTCGAGTGCCTATGAACCAAATCCTGAGGAACAACTTCCCCAGGTCATCAGGTCATCGCCATTCTGGTACATGGTGCTCTGGGGCTTTCTTCTCAAAGCAGTCTTTTTTTTTTTTTTTTTTTTTTTTTTTAGTGCTGGGGATAGAACTCAGGGCCTCATGCTTGCTAGGCAAGCACTCTAACCCCTGAGCTAAACCTTCAACCTCAGAGCAGTCTTTTACTTTTGCAATTTCAAGGCTGCAAAAGCTGGAGTCTTGCTGCTTCCTGTGATGCCCGCAGGACGTCTTTTCTAGTCTCTTGTTCCTTCTCAGCAGTCAAGATTTCCTCTGCTCTGTCTTTGCAGTCCATTTGGTACCAGGCGTGGTAGTAATGTAAAGTGATATCTCTTTGTGATTTTGATTTGCAGTTCCCTTATGATTAATGACATTGACATCTTTGGGTAGGTTTATTGGCCACTAACATGAGTTGGAGGTCTTGCTATGTTGCCCAGGCTGGCTGCAAAGTCCTGGGCTCAAGCGATTCTTCCACCTCAGCCTCCCTCATAGTTGAGACTATAGCTATGTGCCTGTAGACTTCTTTGAAGAACTGAAATACTCAAATAATTTGCCCATTTTTTTCAGCTGGACTGTCTTTATTATTGAGTTGTAGGAGTTCTCTATGTATTCTGGATAGAAATTCCTTATCTGATGTCTCATTTGCAAATATTTTCTTTCATTCTGTGGTTTTCTTTCTTTTAAAAATATTTTATGTTTATTAGTTTGCAGTACATAATTCATCACAGGGAATTTGTACATGTATGCTTTCACTTTATGAAGGTCTCCTTTAAAATACAAAAGTAAGTTTGTTTAGTTATTTATATATTTATTTATTTGATGGCATTAGAGACTGAACCCAGAGCTACATTCCCCAGCCCTTTTAAAGTTTATTTTGAAACAGGATCTTGGTTTTGTTTTCGAAGCAGGGTCTCTCTGTGTAGCCCAGGCTCTCTTTGACCTGGGCAATCCTTCTGCCTCAGTCTCTGGAGTGCTGGGATAACAGGGGTGCACCAGTTAAGGTTTTAAATTCTTACATTCCCTTCATCCACTTTCTTTTATTGCTGTGTTCACACACTCACTCTTACACACTCAGCTTCCCGAGTTCTCTTTTCCCAACGAGAGTACAGTGAACCCTCCCCATTTCCACCCAAGGGTGCTTCTCTGCCTTAGCAATGTGGATATAGGAGAGGAGTTTGTATAGTCAAGGGTGCGAGGCATAGTCCAGGTTGGCAGATAGTTGGGGTGTGTGGGGGCTTTGTCAGTGCACTGCATCTCTCCCAGGTTCCAGGAACAGATTCTGTGGAAGTAGACAGGAGGTGGGAGATCTGTGTGTCTTGGCTCCACCTAAGAAATGAGGGTATCAGCCAGGTATGGTAGTGCACACCAGTAATCCCAGCGCTCTGGGAGGCTGAGGCAGGAGGATTAAAAGTTCGACCTAGCCTGGGCAACTTAGGGACTTGGCAAAGACCTGTCTCAAAATAAAAAATAAAAACATACAAGGGCTGGAGATGTTGCTCAGTGTGAAGGCCCTGGGTTCAATTCCCAGACAGAGAGAGAGACAGACAGATGACGGACAGAAATGAGGGAGTCAGCTTAGACAATCCAGGGCAAGCATTCTTAACCCGGGTTCCGCAACGCCCCTGAAATCTTGTGCATGATGTCGAGTGCAGTCCTTTTTCTAGGATGGGAGTCCATGGCCTTCGTCAGATTTACTGAAAGATGTGCTAGACAAGAAGGGCTCAGACCTGCCAATCAGGAGGGGCCTTGCAGATCCAAACAATGTCCAAGTTCTGTGGTCGAAGCTCTTCCTGTTCCAGAGGGTGCAACCCAGCACTGCTTCCCTTACTGGGGGACCAGGAAGTGTCGCCTGCCCGCGACCCATCAGGGAGCCGAGGGAGCAGCCTGGACCAGGGGAGGATCAGGACCTGGCTGTGCCCTGCCTTGGTCCCCTGAAGCTACTCCCTGGGCAGGCAAGCAGTGGGAAAAGCATGGCCTCTCTCCTCTCCTAGAGGCTCACAGATCCACCACAGGAAATCGAGGGCAGGAAGAGAGGCTGGGCCTGAGGGGCTGTCTAACTCCCATCTGCAGAGCATCAGTGGGGCAGGCGGGTGGGGCTCACCAGGGGGGCGGGAGGAAATGAGAATAAACACGCAGGGAGCGGGAAGGGGCGGGGGGCTGCAGCCTCAGCCCCTTGGCAGCCCATGAAGGGAAGTGACACAATGAGGAATGTGTTTCCCTCTGCTGTCCCCAAGTGGGGGTGGGAGGCAGAGCCCTGAGAATGGCCAGACCCCACCAGGGGCCGTGGGTGCAGGACACAGCACCCGGAGGGGTTGGCCGGGAGGGCGGATCTGGCGGCAAAGGGGCACCGCCCCCAAGCAGGCTGTGCTTGTCTGCCTGCAGTGTCCTGGGACCCGTTACCTTGCACATGCCCTGCATGTGCCCAGCACAGGGGGCACCTTCTCTGCACTGCTGCAGCTCCTTCTGTGTCCTTCTCTTCCTCAAGCAGATCCAGGGCTCTGGAGGCCAGCTGAGTCCTGGTCATGGGAAGTACTTGATCCACTCCCATCCCCACCCCAACCCCGTGTTCTGTCCAGTATCGGGACTGTGCACAAACAGGCCCCCTGGTGGAGCAAGCACCTCCCTGCTCTGGACACCCGTTTCCCCTCGCCCTGCAGGGCGCTGGCTCCGTTAACCCCTCCTGCTCGTAATCCAGAGCTGTCCTGAGGTGTCGGCTGCGCTGGAGAGGGGGTGGCAGGATCTTGGAGCTGTCTGCTCCCCCTCCAGCCTGTCTTCTTGCCACAGCCCCTCTGACACAGTGCTTATTCCAGGAGAGGCCCACACTCGCCATTTGCCCCCTAACCCCCGGTACCTGAATGGATGCACAGAGGGTGTTGGGGCACAGGCAGGCAAGGCGGCCCCCTGAGAAGTACTCGGTGGGGCCTCAAGCCTGGGTCAGGTGGCCCCTGAGAAGGTGGGTGACGACCTCAGCTGGCTAGGCAGTTCTCTCCCTAGCCGTGCCAGGCATGGAGGATGGGCCGAGGGAGAAGATAGCGGTCCAGCACCTGCCTTAGACCTTCTCTCCCCCAGCATCCCCCTGGCCTGCTGTGTTAGGTGCTGGCTCAGCCGCGTAGGTGCAGGTGCCGCAGGTCCCTGGGGGTTGGGAACTAGCTGCAGCCTGACACAGTCGCACTGTGCCTCACAAGGTCAGAGGCTGCCATCCCCTCCCCTGGGCAGGGTAGAGCTTGGCCCCTGCCTCTTCCTGTCCTGCCCGGAAGCCACAGAAGCGCGGGTTCTGATTCCCTGACTCCTAAGAGAGCAGTGGAGAAGGCAGGACTGAGGGACTTGGACAGACCTGTGCCCTGGCCTTGTCTGAAGACTGAGGAGGCTGGGCCATGGTTTACAACGCAGCCCTGAGGTCTGGACGGGGCAGAGTCCGGCTGCCTGCCCACAGGGATACAGTAGCTGCCATGTGTACCGAAGACTGTGACAGCTGGACTCAGGGACTTCCCAGGCAGCTTGAAGACACACAGCCTCCTGACTCCCTGTGCGTGCAATGCTCTGTCCACCTCTTGTGGCCACCACTCTCCTCCTCATCTAAAGCCTTCCCGTCCCTTTTCTTGGCTTCCACATCTAACATTTTCTGACCAAGCCCCCCAGAGAGGCTGAGGAGACCTGCAGGGAGTCCGAGGGGGTGCTATCCTGCCGGGGCTGAGGAGAGCAGAAATCTAGAGGGAAATCGAGTCCCAAAACAAAGCAGCACCTGTGGTAAAGGTGAGGCTCCTGCCCAGGGAGCAGGGCCCAGACGGGAGAGATCGAGTCCTCCCCATGCCTCTGCAGGGACCTGAGGAGCAACGTCATCAGCACGGTGCAGCCTGGAGCCTTCCTGGGCCTGGGGGAGCTGAAGCGATTGTGAGTGGCCTATCCTGCCCCCAACCTCCCTGCCCTCCTCTAAGTCCCGGACAAAGTCCCAGATCCTGTGAGCAACTGCTCCTCTTCGTCACCACCCCCCACTGCCCCTGTTTCTCAGCCCCTGGCCTCTACTGGGCACATTGGCTGGGATCAGATACATGGGCATTTCTAGCCCTCTGTGGCACTGGGTCCCAGCCCTCCCCCCCCCCACACGCCCCAGGTGCGCACATGGGGCTCTCGCAAACTGTCTGCCACTGTGGAGCCTATGTGTTGAGTGTGTGTCTCTCTCTAGAGATCTTTCCAACAACCGGATTGGCTGTCTCGCCTCTGACACCTTCCAAGGCCTCCCCAGGCTTCTCCGGCTGTGAGTGATGGGAGGGAGGAAGACCTCACCAGACCCGTACAGCCCTCCTACCCTCCACTCCTCTGGCCCAGGAATACGCTGACATCCATCTGTCTGCTCCCCTACCCCTGCAGAAACATATCTGGAAACATCTTCTCCAGTCTGCAACCCGGGGTCTTTGATGAGCTGCCGGCCCTTAAGGTCGTGTGAGTATCTTTCCCAGCCCAGGAGTAGACCCTGCTCCTTTCCTCTGCCCAGGAGGCAAGCCTGGCAGCACCGTGGCAACCGGGGCTACCTGATGAACAGGCAGCACACAGTGCCCTGTGGAGGGGGCACACAAATGCCCACAGTTGACCCTTCCAGCCTTGCCACCCTCGGTCGCATCCCCATCCCTCTGCTCTACTCTGTGACCTCTCTTTCCACCCCACAGGGACTTTGGCACTGAATTCCTGACCTGCGACTGCCACCTGGGCTGGCTGCTGCCCTGGGCCCGGAATCACTCCTTGCAGCTGTCTGAGCGCACACTATGTGCCTATCCTAGCGCCCTGCATACCCGGGCCCTGGGCGGTCTACAGGAGACACAGCTGCGCTGTGGTGAGCCAGCCCCTGGGCCCTGCCCTCACCGCAGCCTTCGTGTGTTGTGTGGCTGTGTGATGGATGCGTCCTCCTCCTTTCCCTGTCTGCAGGCAGCCCTCCATCACCTTTTCTGAACCTCTGTCTGGTCCCAGCCTCTTAGGGTAATGCATGTGCTCGAAGGAGCCCTCTTCTGTGCCCCAGATCCGCCTGCTCTCCTCCTTTGCTCTCACCTCTGGAGACTGTCTTGACCCCTTTCCTTCCTGGCTGGAGCAGGCCGCAGACAGAGGGGCCCCACCCCACCCCTCCCCGCCCCGCCCCATGGGCCTTCTGCCAGGCAGGCTCCTGCGGTCAGGCCTCAGGGAGCTCGCATCTCCCACAGAGGGGGCCCTGGAGCTGCACACCCACCACCTCATCCCTTCCCTGCGCCAAGTGGTGTTCCAGGGAGACCGGCTGCCCTTCCAGTGTTCTGCCAGCTACCTAGGCAACGATACCCACATCCGCTGGTACCACAACCGGGCCCCTGTGGAGGGTGATGAGCAGGCAGGCATCCTCTTGGCTGAGAGCCTCATCCATGACTGTACCTTCATCACCAGGTATGGGCCGGGTGGCCCCTTCTCTGCCCACTGCGCGGGGTGGGGCAGCCACAGTACACATCACCCACGCAAGAAAGAGCTGTGCCAGACATGTGCTTGGGAGTGTGTGTGTGTGTGTGTGTGTGTGTGTGTGTAGATCTAAGACTCAATCAATCGTAAGTGGTCTGAATAGAGCTCAAGAATTTAAAAAAAGTGACATTTGACATTTCTTCATTGTTTTTATAATGTATATAGTGGCTTTCATTTTTGTTATCAGGTTTAATCCCAATGATAAGACCTGTAAGAGGTGTGATTATCTTCATAGGAAAGATGGGAAATTTGCCAGATGTGATGGTGCCCCCTGTAAACCCAGCACTCTGGGAGGTTGTTAGCAAGATCCTGGCTCAAAAACAAAAAATAAAAATGCACCAGGGTTGGGGCTGGGGATTTAGCTCGGTGATTAGAGTGCTTGCCTTGCAAGCACAAGGCCCTGAGTTCAATCCCCGGCACCACCAAAAAAAAAAAAAAATGCACCAGGGTTGTAGCTCAGTGTAAAGGCCCTGGTGAATGTCCAGAACAAACAAACAAACAAAAAAATTGAACTCAGGAAAACACTCCCACTAGGATGATCAGAATGAAAGGAGCATGCACCCGTGTCCCTGACACACTGCAGGACATAGAGCCCAAAGTTGGTGCCTTGAGTAGGCACCGTGGGTGGACTGGCTGGAGGCACAGAGGGCAGTGGCAGGCTGGGCTCGAGAGCGCCTCACTGAGCGGGCGCCTCCCCGCCTGCCCGCAGCGAGCTGACCCTGTCACACATCGGCGTGTGGGCCTCAGGCGAATGGGAGTGCTCCGTGTCCACGGTCCAGGGCAACGCCAGCAAGAAGGTGGAGATCGTGGTGCTGGAGACCTCTGCCTCATACTGCCCTGCCGAGCGCGTCGCCAACAACCGCGGGGACTTCAGGTTGGCACTGCTCTGCTCTGGAGAGGGAGACCCCGAGGTCCGACCACCACCCT
The DNA here is from genome assembly GCA_004026905.1 of Hystrix cristata. NCBI lineage: Eukaryota > Metazoa > Chordata > Mammalia > Rodentia > Hystricidae > Hystrix > Hystrix cristata. The sequence continues at coordinate 75,579 of PVJO010005306.1, read as the reverse complement.
AACCTGCCGCCCAGCCCCACACCTGCTCTGGCACCTGAGAGTGCTGGGGACCGGAGGCTCCCCGCTCATGGGGAAGATGTCCGCTCTGGCGGAGCCATTTCAGGAGATCGTGTCCCTGGGGATACAGCCACCATCTGTGATGTGCTGCACAGAGCACAAAGGCTTCTCGTGGCTTCCTTAGATTCATAGTTTGCAAAGGTCTCCCACAAACACTGTCACATTTTTTATTGGCACATGTACATTTGAACATCTCAACAGTCCTCCCTGGAAGGCAGGGCAGGAATGAGTCTCCTCACCGTACACCCTGGAACGGAAGCCCAGATAGGACAAATGACTTGGCCTAAGTCCATTGCTAAGAAGTGGCAGAGCTTAGATTTAAACACAGAAGTTGAGTGGCGGCCCACATCCCCTGTGCCAACACTGTCAGTGCGCGCTCAAGAGTTAGCAAGTAGAAACTGGGAAGCCCTTGGGCCTCTCTGGTGCCCTCTCCTGGCTCCTCCCACGGGCCCAGGGTCTGGTATCACAGTGCTAAAGGTGGGGCAGGGAGGAGTTGTCCTGAGGAGCCTGGGTCACGGTGCTTTCCTGCCTCTGCCCCCAGGTGGCCGCGAACTCTGGCTGGCATCACAGCCTACCAGTCCTGCCTACAGTATCCCTTTACCTCGGTACCCCTGAGCGGAGGCGCCCCAGGCACCCGAGCCTCCCGCCGGTGTGACCGAGCTGGCCGCTGGGAGCCAGGAGACTACTCCCACTGCCTGTACACCAACGACATCACCAGGGTGCTGTACACCTTCGTGCTGGTGAGGCTGGGGGAGCAGGGGTGGGACGGGAGGGCGGGAGCCCTGTGAGCCGTGGAGGAGGGGAGCCCAGGCCCAGGGTGTGCAGAAGGTGCTGTGGGCCAGTACCTTCTCCCCGCTGCTGTCCTCTCCTCCAGGGGTTCAGCCATTAGGGCCACCCAAGGGGAGTCGGCCAGGCCTCCACCCCATTCCCCCTGTCCACCGGGACATCACACGTGGTCCTGCTGTCCTCGGTGCTGGAAGTGGGTGCCTCAGGTGGTGAGGATCGCAGCCCCATCTCAGTTCCTGTCTTGACGAGACGAAGCGGGTGGTCTAGGCCTCTCTCCCCAGGCACAGCGGCCCTAGAAGAGGGGCCCTAGGGGCAGAAGGAAGAAGGACGCACCCCTCCCTTCCATTCTCCCTTCCATTTCCCCCTTTCCTTATTTACAGCAGGTTTATTTGCATTTTTTCATTGTTTCCCTTTGAATGGAAGAGAGGGGGAATGGAAGGGGGAATGGAGGGGAGGGGTGGCCATCTGAGGTGTCTTTCTTCCTCTGACACCTCAGATGCCCATCAATGCCTCCAACGCGCTGACCTTGGCCCACCAGCTGCGAGTGTACACAGCCGAGGCCGCCAGCTTCTCGGACATGATGGACGTTGTCTATGTGGCTCAGATGATCCAGAAATTTTTGGGTTATGTTGACCAGATCAAAGAGGTGAAATTTTGTCCTCTGGGGCCCTGAAAAGCGCCCTCCCAGGGGCTCAGCCCGTGGTTCCCAACCTCACTGCTGCCCTCTGACCTCCCTACCCTCCCCACAGCTAGTGGAGGTGATGGTGGACATGGCCAGCAACCTGATGTTGGTGGACGAGCACCTGCTATGGCTGGCCCAGCGTGAAGACAAGGCCTGCAGTGGCATCTTGGGCGCCCTGGAGCGCATCGGAGGAGCTGTCCTCAGCCCCCATGCCCAGCACATCTCTGTGGTAATGCGGGTCAGCGTGGGGGAGGGGCCTCAGAGTCCAGTGGCCCCCCTCACCCTTCCCTGTACTGTGCCGCCACGGACAGGCTGCTAAGTGTGAGACGTCGGGAGCAGTACAGAGGGCAGAGCCAGGGCACTAAAGTGCAAGACTTCCTGCTGGGGCTGAGCTAGAGGAACTGGAGGAAGGCTGGTCACTTGGGACCATAAGAAGGACTGGAAGTTCTCTGAGGTGGCGACACTTCCAACTTGACAGGGTCATTAATCAATTAATAACTCAGGTAGAGCTGCTCCTACATGCAAGATACTGTGCTGGGCACTTGAGGAGGTGCAGAGGTTAGATGTGGGCCCCGCTCTCAACCAAGCAGAGACAACAGAATCAGCACATGTCAAGAAGTGAACAAAGTAGTGGGGTGTGGTAGTGCATACCTGTCGTCATCCCAGCAGTCAGGGGCTGAGAAAGGAGGACCTCAAATTTGAGGCCAGCCTGGACTACATAGTGAGACACTGTCTCAAAAAAACAAAGAGGTGAGCAACGCAGAGGATGAGAGTGTTGGTGGGAGCATTAGTGCCACAGCAGGAAGCAGAAGGTCCCTGGCCGGGGGTTGGGTAGGAGACCCCCCAGCGTGCTAGGACAGCTTGTGCTTTGAAAAGACAGTGAGGAATGAAGGGTAGCTGGCAGAGCCCGAGCAGATCGGTGCAGAGGAAACATGAAAGCCGCCGTATCTCGAGTGTCGGGGTGACGAGGCCTCTGTCCTAGAACTCAAGGAACGTGGCGCTGGAGGCCTACCTCATCAAGCCACACAGCTACGTGGGTCTGACCTGCACAGCCTTCCAGAGGCAGGAGGAAAGGCTGGCCGGGCCACGCCTGGACGGCCCTGGTCACAGCGCCCTGCCCGAGCCCGAGCTCCCTGCTGACCGGCACCTGCGCTTCCGCTGCACCACCGGGAGGCCCAACGTTTCCCTGTCCTCCTTCCACATCAAGGTGGGCGTGGGGAGCGGTGAGGGCCAAGGTGGCTAGGAGCGGAGCTGTGTCTGGTGGTGGAGGTGGGCGGCGTGAAGGGGCCAGGGGGCATCTCTGAGGAGCTCCTCTGTCCCCCCAGAACAGCGTGGCCCTGGCCTCCATCCAGCTGCCCCCCAGCCTCTTCTCATCCCTTCCGGCCTCCCTGGCTCCCCCAGCACCCCCAGACTGCACCCTGCAACTCCTGGTCTTCCGAAACGGCCGCCTCTTCCGCAGCCACGGCAACACCTCCCGCCCCGGAGCTGCTGGGCCTGGCAAGAGGCGCGGTGTGGCCACCCCTGTCATCTTCGCAGGAACCAGTAAGGGACTGAACTCCCTGCACATGCCTGCCCTCCCTCACCCACAGCGCCCGCTCCCTGGTGGAGGTGGCCGAGGATGGAGTGGGGGGTCCCTCGTTAGTTCCTAGCGAGGGTGGGGATGGGTGGAGGATGGACTCGAGAGGACGGCTTCTCTCCTCCTCGTCCACCATCCCACCCTGCTGACCCTCTCAGGGTACCCTCCGATACCCACCTTCCCCTGGCCGTCTGCTCCCTCCGCATTAGCGTCTTCCTCTCTGTCCCCAGGAGCCCAGTCAAGTTCTTTCTTCTTGGAGGAGCATGTCCTCCCTCTCCTTGGGCATCTACAGTGACACTCTACACTGAGCTACATCCCCTTTTATTAATTTTTAACTTTGAGACAGGGTGGGCTCAAACTTAGAATCCTCTTGCCTCAGCCTCCTAAATATCAGGCATGAGCCTGCACAGCCACCTGGTACTTCTTTATTTCTCCTTTTCACCCCTGTCCAGTTTCCAGTTAGACTGAGGCCCATACTTGGCATCCAGCTGTCACCAAGCTCTGCCCAGTGCTCTGCCCGCAGGTATCATGCAAACTCCGGCCGCTGCTACAGCTGCTGCTCAGTCCCCCCACCCCAGCCTGGCACCCGAGCCAGCCTCCCCAAGAGCCAGCCTCCCCAAGAGCCTGTGCACGTCCACACAGACTTCCTTATCCCCTTAGGTGGCTGTGGTGTGGGGAACCTGACGGAGCCGGTGGCTGTGTCGCTGCGGCACTGGGCTGAAGGGGCTGATCCCAGGGCAGCCTGGTGGAGCCAGGAGGGGCCCGGGGGCTGGAGCTCGGAGGGCTGCCAGCTCCGCTCCAGCCAGCCCAATGTCAGCTCCCTGCACTGCCAGCACCTGGGCAGCGTGGCTGTGCTCATGGTGAGTATGATGGGCAGGTGGGCAGGCAGGAAAGGGGACAAGGGCTGTGTGGGAGGTGGCGCTGGAGGACTCTGGTCAGCTGGGGCCGCAGAGAAGCACAGAAAGGACAGCAGCCTTATTGAGCCCCACATCTGTGTGGCCCCCTAAGACTCAGCCTCTAGCCTGCCCATCTTCAGGAGATGGGGCGGTCCTGCGTCTCCTCTCTACTTGGCCTGCCCTTCACACGCCGTATTTCCTGAAACCTAGATTCTCCAAGTGGGAACCCATCTGGGAACATTCTCATCCCTTCCCTTACCACGGCTGGCACCCTACTTGCCCAGATACTGAGCAGGCCTGCCGCTGTGCCACAGACAGAACCTGCTCCCTCTTTCCAAAGTTTGCAGGTTGGGGATCTGAAAGGTTTCCAGTGGGAGGGGAGGCTGTCAGTGTCCCCTCTGGCTGCCTCCTAAGAGTGGCCTGTGCCTCTGTCTATGCGCATTTGCGTGGGCTGAGCACTGCGGTTTGGGTTTGTGGCCGTCAGGACTTGGGAAGAGGAAAACTGGCCTGGAGGACTGCAAGCTTCCCCTTTCCTTACTTCCTCCTTCCCAGGAGCTGAGTGCTTTCCCCAAGGAGGCGGGGGGCTCCGGAGCCGGGCTGCACCCTGTCGTGTATCCCTGCACAGCCCTGCTATTGCTCTGCCTCTTCTCCACCATCCTCACCTACATTCTGAACCACAGGTGAGAGCTGCTGGGGGAGGTGTGTGTGTGTCAGGTTTCAGCAAGGACCAGCAGGTGCCTGTCTCGGGCAGGACCACCTGACCTACTGCAGCTCTTGCGTAGCACTGTATTTGAAGGTTCTGGTGCTGGAGCACACATTTTGGGAGTTACAGACTTCTGCTTTGTGGCCTCACACACATGCATACACACATACATGCACATACTTACACACATGCACACATGCATGCACACAGATATTTGCCTTCCCCCTTCGGTGCTCCCAGTGGCCCTGAGACCCCACGGGCCTGACCTCGGGCTGGGCAGCCCATTAATGAAAGATTCTTTCTGGGACAGCTCCATCCATGTGTCCCGGAAGGGGTGGCACATGCTGCTGAACCTGTGTTTCCACATGGCCATGACCTCTGCAGTGTTTGCAGGAGGCATTATGCTCACGAATTACCAGATGGTCTGCCAGGCGGTAAGCAGGAGTGGGCGCCAGAGCACCAAGCCGAGCGATGGCAGTGTAAGCATAGATGAGGGGGACACACGGGCCCCAGCGCCACACTTCTCCCTGCCAGCCTTGCAGGGTGAGGTGGGGTCTGCAGTGACATGGAAAATGCAGAGGTGGTAGGAGCCAGGTCAGAGGAAGTAGGTGATGGGGCTTCAGCGTGGAAGTGGGGATCTCGAGAAGTCAGGGATTAACCGTGCAGCAACAGCAGGTTCCAGAGAACCTGGGGTGGGAGTGGAGAGGGCAACAGCAGGGACAGAACACAGGGAGTTTCTGGTCACCAGGGGGCTGGGCAGAAAGAGCCGTGTGGGTGGGGGCTGGAGACGTGGGCGGAGGGGCGCATGCTGGCAGGCTGAGGCTCTGGGGTGGCCCAGCCAGGCTGCTCCTGTGCCAGTTTCAGCACCTTGCCCTGCAGGTGGGCATCACTCTGCACTACTCTTCACTGTCCACATTGCTCTGGATGGGGGTGAAGGCACGGGTCCTGCACAAGGAGCTCACCTGGAGGGTGCCCCCTCCACAAGACGGCGACCCTCCCCCACCTGCTCCCCGGCCCATGCTTCGGTGAGCCTTTCAGCTGTCAGCTGCGCAGTGGGAGGGAACTCTGCCGCGGGGCAGCACAGGTCCCGGGGTGGAAGCAGCGAGGCTGCAGTCCAAGTAAACCCCTCACTGCAGGTAGTCACACAGGCTGCAAAGCACCTCCCGCAGGCTCTTCAGATGTGACAGGGCCAGGGACGGAGGTGACTCCAAAGAGCACTGGGCAGGGATCCTGGGAGCCTGAGGGGGTACAGGGATTTCTGAGAAAGGAGTTCTGGCCTCTGTCCCTTAGAACAGTCTTGGCCAAGGCCTATCTCCCAGGCCTGCCTGGTAGGGCCTTGCATCCCTGGCACAAACTAAATGAAAAATCCCAAAACAAAACAACAAAACACCGACCATCAACCAGTGACAAATTTAAAGGGAAAAGTGGGTGGGGCAGAGACACCAAGTGGAGGGTTCTGAGTACCTGGCTCTTCCTTCCCAGGCCATCTCTCTGACTTCCAAACCCCGTTCCCCTCCAGGTTCTATTTGATTGCTGGAGGGATCCCACTCATCATCTGTGGCATCACAGCGGCGGTCAACGTCCACAACTACCGGGACCACAGTCCCTAGTGAGCACCTCTCCCTGCTGTCCCTGTCACCGCTGCCTGCATGGCTGCCGCAGATCTACCCACGGGGCACCAGACGCCTTCTAGACCCCCTCCCCCCCATCCCGCCCATCCCGCCCATCCCTGCCCCAGCCAGCGGCTTGCCGCGCCGAGCCTGCACGTGAGGAAGCCAGGACGGCCTCCCCGCTCCCCAGATCCTACCTCCTCCAGCCCCACCGGTGACGTCTCCGGTCCTCATCCACTGCCTCTGTCTCCCTTAGCTGCTGGCTGGTGTGGCGTCCCAGCCTTGGCGCCTTCTACATCCCAGTGGCTTTGATTCTGCTGATCACCTGGATCTACTTCCTGTGTGCGGGGCTGCACTTACGGGGTCCTTTGGCAAAGAGTCCGAAGGGCGGCGGCAGCAGGATCTCCCTGGAGCCAGGGGAGGAACTGAGGGCTTCCACCAGGCTCAGGAGCAGCGGCGCCCTCTTGAGCGACTCTGGTTCTCTGCTGGCAGCCGGGAGCACAGGGGTGGCGACCCCGATGCCTCCGGATAGTGACGGCCTCTATTCCCCGGGAGTCCAGCTGGGGGCGCTGATGACCACGCACTTCCTGTACCTGGCCATGTGGGCCTGCGGGGCCCTGGCCGTGTCGCAGCGGTGGCTGCCCCGGGTGGTGTGCAGCTGTCTCTACGGGGTTGCGGCCTCAGCCCTGGGCCTCTTCGTCTTCACGCATCATTGTGCCAGGCGCAGGGACGTCAGGGCCTCTTGGCGCGCCTGCTGTCCCCCGGCTTCGCCCTCGGGCCCGCACGTCCCGGCCCGCGCAGTGCCCGCCACCCTGGAGGACGGTCCCCTTGTGGCGGCAGAGGGGCCCGCGTCCCTGCAGTCCTCCCCGAGCGGCAGCAGTGGGCCCTGCAAGCTCACCAACCTGCAGCTGGCCCAGAGTCAAGGGTGCGAGGCGGGAGCGGCGGCCCACGGCGACGGGGAGCCGGAGCCCACGGGCCCCCGGGCCGGCCTGGCCCCGCGCCACCCCAACAACATGCATCACGGGCGCCGCGCGCACCGGAGCCGGGCCAAGGCGCCGCGCGCGGGGGAGGCGGGCGGCAGGAGCAGGCTGCGGGCCGCGCGCGCGGGCGCGGCCCTCGGGGCGCCCGAGCAGCCGTCCAGCGAGAGCGGCAGCCTGCGCCGCAGCCTGAGCGACGGCCACCCGCCCGAGGGCGAGGCCGCGCTCACGCCCTCCGAAGGCAGCGACACGAGCGCCGCGCCGCCCCCTGAGGTCGGGCGGCCGGGCCAGCGTCGCAGCGCCAGCCGCGACAATCTCAGGGGCGCGCCGGAGGAGAGCAAGCGGCGCTCGTACCCGCTCAACACAGCCAGCCTGAACGGCGCGCCCAGGGGCGGCAAGTACGACGACGCGGCCGCGGCCGGCCTGGAGGCGGCTGGCGGCAGCTGCATGAAGACCGGCCTCTGGAAGAGCGAGACCACCGTCTAGGCGGCCGGCACTCCGGGACGGGCCGCACCCGCGCTGTTGCCGCGAGCGAGCGCCTGCCCTCCGAGACCGCCGCGGCAGTCAGCAGGGCCGCGCGGGGGCGGGGCGGGCCCCCCAGGGGCTTCGGGAAGGAGCCTTGTCGGCCACTCGCCCGGAGGGCCCAGAGACATGCAGGGCACGTTTCCGTCCGGCTCAGGCCAACTTCAAGGTCAGGTTCTAGGTGCCCTCCCAAGTAGGGGAAAGTCCTGCTGGTCCGTGAGTGGAAGGGCGCAGTCCAGCCAGGGCGGGCTCTTCCCAAGCACTCTGCGTCTCTGCGCACACGGCCCAGCCGACGGTCATCAGCCTCCCAGGAGGACAGGATGGGAGCTGGGGCCTGCATGCCCACTCCGGGGACCTCGCTCCTCCCCGGGTCTTGGCTCCATGAGCCATCCTAGCACTCGCGCCACTGCCAGGCGCAGGCTGGCGTTAACTGGTGCTGCTCTTCAGGTTAGCAATGGAGAGGGGGCGCTGGTCTGCATGAAAGGCAGCCATGGCGAGAAGTCTTGCAGGTGCCAGGCAGGTGGGAAGGGTGCACGGTTAGAGGCAGACGCCATTCCCGTGACTGGTACCCAAACTGGCCTCAGAGGTGGCACCCCAGAACACAGCCTGGGCCCTCCCCCTGCAGCGGTGACTGCCAGGTGCCTGCTGACTCAAGGAAAGGCGCCCATACCTGGCTTTGGCAGGGACCCACGAACAATGCTGAAGATGCTCCGCCCTAACGCTGCAGGTGATGTTCGAAGAAGCACTTGTGTTCAGTTGCAAGACCGCGTCTCCGCCTTCCAACACGGAGGGACAGAGGAAGAGCACCTCCTTGCCTCTGTGAGGCCTTATGGAAGAACCACCCCAATAATATAATCTCCAACTCCGCGGTAGGGAGAAAGCTCCAGAAAACGTCAGAACAGCTTCCTGACTCACAGAAGCCCGAGCCAAGCCCAGAGGCAGGGACCGGGGTCCCTGCAGCTCAAGGGTCTGTGCCTTCACTCCTTTAAAACACCAGCACCCGGATTTTTCCCAATCTAAAATGCAAACACCAGCCTCACTACAGGACCAAATGCAAGTGGAGGGAATCTTGGGTCCTGTGAAGAGCAGCGGGACCCAGGTCCCCTCCCAGTCTTCATGTCACCCTGGCCTAATCGCCACGTGGAGAGAGAGGACCCGGGAGGGGAAGCCATGTTCCTTGGGATAGGTCCTGTTATTTATGCTTGCTGCACAGACAATATGGGGGGGAGCTTTGTATTATTCTTCCACACACGCTGGCTGCTGTTTACGTACTTTGCCAATGCCTTAGCACTGGAGAGCTTTTTGCAATATGCTGGGGAGAGGGAGGGAGGGAATGAAAAGTGCCAAAGAAAACATGTATTTAAAAGCTTGGATTTTATACAATAGAGTGTTTTCTAGCAGATGTCTCTTGTTTTAATATATTAAAATTTTGCAAAGCCCTTTGAGCTATAGCTGTAGTCCACCCACGGTCCTTTTATTAATGAGGTAGAGGATCTCGTGACACCACACACACATGGAACGCAAGTGCCCGCTGGTGCCTAGAATCGACAGGCCAAGAGTTTCCCAGCTCCTGCGCCTCTGTGGCTAATACCACTGCAAATACCAGCGGCTCCACAAACAGCAGGGAAGCCCCACTAGGCCTGCAGAATCAATAGTAGTGTATTCAACTCAAACTGGGGGAAGAGGGAGCCCAGCCACCCCCTGCCCCACCCCCACCCACAGGTCACCCACAGAATGTGAATGTATGCAGCTCGCTATCCTGCAGCCGAGGGACGGGGCTCTTTCCCACCCACAGCCATGCGCGCACTCCTCCCAATTTCTGTCCACGCCCTCAGGTGCACCTACTCCCTGGGATCATTCTCACACTGCTGCTGGAGGAGGTGAAACACCTTCTGATGGGTGTGCATCAAGAAGGGTCGGCGACACTCGAGGCAGCCTGGCTGGCAGCCTGGGCTCTCTGAAAGTCCCTAACCTCCTGAGGGGTGCGAAGATACTGCTCTATTTCACTGTCAGAAATGTTCTCATCTCCAGTGACTGTGGAGACAGGGGGCGCGGGACAGCTCCGCTTTGGGGGCTTCAACATGCAGGGTGGGAGAAGCAGCGCGGGACTTGCTGGTCGCTTTCCCTTGGGCAAATCCAAGGAGCTATCCCCCACCTCCTCTCCTCCCTGCCCTTGTCCTTGCCTCTGCTGCTCCTCCTCCTGGGTCTCCGTTTCTGCTGATCCATCCCGAAAGGCCATGCGGACCAGCATGTGGCGGTGCTGGAGAAGGTCACCAATGTGCTTCACCACAGACCGTTTGTCAAGTTTCAGAACCTGCAGCCAGGCCAGCTGCTCAGCCATCTGCAGCAATACAGCCACCAGCTCCTGCAGGCGGGAGGCAGCGGGGTAGGGCAGATCTACATTTGCCATTTTACAAAATCGGGCCAGGGAGCACGTCAGTCGATCCGAAGGCCGCAGGGACTGCCATGCCAGGAAAGTAGCCGCAGTGATGACGGGCAAGGGATGCCGCCCAGTTACCAGCCACGTCTCACTGGCCAGCTCCACCAGCTGCAAGGTTCGGGACAGCATCTTGTCTCTGTCTTCCACGTATTTGGCTGGCACAGATGGAGAGGCTTGGAACAGTTTAAAGCTGAAACAACCGAAATGAGGGTCAGGTCTCCATGGTGGGGAGAGGAAGGACAGTCCACTCAAGATGGGGAAGCTGTTATGCCCCCCAGCTCACTGGGCAGCAAATTCAGAGGTAATGGAAGAAAATGGTGAGTTCTCTGCTAGTCAGGAAAAGGGCAGACTCCAAAAGCAAGGCACTAACATCAGCTGGGTGCCTCCCTGTTTGCCACTATTCTTAGGGCTTCGCAGTGTTCTCATTTAACCTATTTAATATTTTATGCTGTTTTGTGCATTTAGAGTTGAAAAACTTACACCTAGTCATCTAGCTAGAAGTAAACAAGGTTCAGAAATTCTTTTTCTTTTTTTTTTTTTTGGTGCTGGGCCTCACTCATGCTAGACCTGTCTGTGACCTGTCTCCAAACCCAAGGCTGACACCAACTGCCTTGGTTTTCTACTATGTTTGTCAGGAGAAACGAAAAAGAACATAGCTATTTAAAAACAAAAAAGGTTTAGCTTTTAACCCCAGTTCTGCCGTTCACTAATATCCCTTCAGCCCCATTCCCGGATGATCCCATGAGGCGGGCTGCTGCACACTCACTGTGCTCCACACTTCATGAAGCATGTAACACGAGTCTGAATCAGCAGCCCCACGCCAAGGCCAGTAACTGCTTTTCTTAAATCAGCAAAGAGGTTTGAAAATTAAGCATTCTAAACGGGGCACAGTGGCGCACACCTAGAATCCCAGCACTCAGGAGGCTGAGGCAGGAGGATCACCAAGAGTTTAAGGCCAGCCTGGGCTACACAGTGAGTTCAAGGCCAGCTAAACTGCATGGCAAGACTTTGTCTCAAAAAAAAAAAAAAAAAGGAAAAGAAAATTAAACATTCTAGAAATGTACAACCTTACTGGCAGTAGGCACAGGATAAAGAGAATAGATTTTTCTCCTACATTGTTTTAAATAAGCTCTGGTTAAAAAAAAAGATCCACGCAAAATGACTCAATATGCAGACCCAACCCATCCCAGTGTCCCCTCCTAGGCATGTACCTGCTACAGTAACTCTTCACCAAGTCTGCCAAGCACAGAGATGGCACATCCAGCCCCAGGAGCTTCACTATCTGCATGTAGGTGCCAGAAAATGCATCCAGGTCTGCATACAACAGGGTGCAGATGGTTCCCATGGTGAGAGGCCAGTTATGCTGCCGGCAGGTGACTAAAACGCAGCATCCGACCAACACCTCCTTCTTCTGCAGTCTGGCAGTTCTGATGCCAGAGTGCCGGTACGCCTGCTGGTAGTAGGCAATCGCAGTCTCCTCAAATGTCGCTGGCAACTGTAGAACTCGGCAGAGATCTCTCACTCGGTGGAGACCTTGGAAAACCCACAGCAAAAGGTAGAGGGGTTGGAGGAAATAGCGTGCAAAACCTAAGGAGATCTGCTATAACTTAATTTAGCTCTGCTAAACGTCACACGTACCAGAGGCACAAATAATGTACCTGTCTGTATCGACAGAACATTTGACCTTTTTTTTTTCTTCGCTTTGTATTTTTTGCTGTGCTGGGAATCAAACTCAGGGCCTCTGAAGCCTTGAAGCCAAAGTTTTATCCGGGCTCCTCTCACAAATACCACTGTGCAAACCCAAACCTCAATTCCTACCACTCACAGAACCATCACCAACTTGATTTCTAATTAGTAGTTTCTTCTACCCTCCCTTACACTAGTAATGCTGCAAACAACAAAAGCACACAGATGGGCTGGGCCATCAGGATAATTTTCTTCAAAGCCACTGTGTCATAATAAGATGATGCTCACCTCGTTGCTGGCTGCGACTAACTTGTTCGTTTTCCCCTGTGCTTCGAGAGTATGTTATTTCTGTAAGACAACGAACAAATAGCATGCTTAGCCTCTATTCATCACACTCCTGCCCTCCCACCACACAAGGCCTGAGAGTTGAATCTCGATCATTGCATGTCTGTTCCCTGTCCCATAGATGGTGCCCAGCTGAGCACAGGTAAAGGCCTATCAGGTTTTCTACCGACACAAGGTGTATCAAATACGCAGAAACTGAGGAAGGTTAGTCCTGCACTTAAAAGCAGCTCCAAGTATTCCAAAGTTTCAATCATTTTCCCTGTGCATTCAATCTAGGCAATTTTCTTGGCTACGAATTTTGAAGGCTGCCTTGGTGAGGGATTTGGAAAGCAAAGAAAAAAGAGGGGTTTTTGTTGTTTAGCCAATGAGTGCTACTCTGGGGTAATGGTACGTGCTGTGCTCATAAAGAATTTACCCACAAGCTTTCAACACGGACCAAACTCTTCCTGCTTCACTTATTCAACATTTATTACACCCACTACGTAAGCCAGATGCCGCACTGGAAAACACAAGTGAATGGCAGCCCCTGACCGCCTTCATTTCGTCTGCAGTTAGGTGGGCGCCGGGAAGAGGAACGTGGGGTCAGCCGGTCCAGCGCCCCCGGCCAGCCCCACGACCCGCAGAGGGCCAGGCACGAACCTCGGAGGTTGCTCTCCTCGCTGAAGGTGGTGGTGAGGACGCCCTCGGTGACCACGCAGCCGCAGTCCGAGCACACCAGCTGACTCTGCGAATAGTGCGAGTCTTCCACGAGCTCAGCGGAGCCGCAGTCGGGGCAGCGGCCCCCGCCCGGCATCTCTGCACACTGCACACGCGCAGGTAGCGGAGCCTCCACACACGCTCGTCCGGGCCCACAACAACTTCGCGCACCGGGAACTACAGGGGGGCCCTTATAAGAGCTGCACCTTTGCCCTCCGGCCAGCGGAAGGAAGGGGGTGGTGCTGCGCCCCGCCCCGCGACGCGCGCCACTTCCGGTCTCCTACTGCGCGCACTCGGGTAGAAACGTGAACTAGGAAACGAGGTTCCGGTCCTGAACTGCCTCTCAGTTTCTCAGCTCTCCGCTGTTTGAGGTGGGCCACACTGGGGGTTTAAGGTTGGATAAACTTTCTATTTCTGTGACTACGTATCACAGACAAGAAATTGTTGCCACCCTTTAACTTTTTCTTTCTCTTTCCTTTCCTCCCTCCCTTCCTTCCTTTTTCTTTTTGGTACTAGGTCTTGAACTCAGGCCTCACGCTCAGCCAGCTACATCCGCAGGCTGGGCCCTACCTTGGGATTCTCCTGCCTCAGCCTCCCAAACTGCTGGGATTACAGGCCTCCACCACAAAGCCCAGTCCCACGCTCTCAAAAGCACTAGAATCGTGATTTCAGCCTTTCTCTTTGGTAATAAATGTTGATTTGGGCCATAGTAAAAAGTTTGTCGCTAAAAGAGAGTAATGTATCCAGACAGCAAGAAAAATGTGTTCTGTTTCTCAGAGCTGCTTCCCCTAGCAAGTTGCTTCCTCTCTTTGAATTCTTTTTTTTCCCTTGACTGTAAAATAAAGGAGTTGAGTTGAATTCTGGGATGACAACCTCAGAAGCGTTCAGAAGCCAGGCAAGGAATGTCTGACAGACCTTGGATGGCTAATATGGAGTGGTGGGGGTTTTGGCAAACTGAAGGATACAAGCAGATTCCAATGTGGTTAAACCTTGATTTTTAGCCAGGTGTGGTGCACACGCCGGTAACCCAGCAGTCTGGAAGCTGAGGCAGAGGATCAAAGTTCAAGCCCAACCCGGGTAATTTAATGACTTGAGACCTTATCTCAAGATACTACCTAAAGAAGGGCTGAGGCTGTAGCTCAGTTCAAAGGCCCTCGGTTCAATCCTGAGTGCTGAAAAACAAATTATCTGTTTGGCAGAAGCCCCAGCTCACCAGTCCTTCCCCTCTGTTCACAACTACAACATAAGCTTCCTACCCTTACTGGTGGATGACAGAAATCCCTGTGCCGCATACCAGGGTAGACCAGCAGGATCTGGTAATATAGACAGAAAGTATTTAAAACAAAATTTCATAAGACGGTCTTCACAGTTCAATAAGAAAATGTGAAAAAAACAAACCACGCAAAAAATACCTTTGTGAAGCATCCCTTCTTTTCCAGTTTTCTGTATTTGATATCCAGACCTAAGGGTGCCACCCTCATTCCCAAGAGTTCACTTTCTCGGGGTGTGAGAATCACTACTCCTTATTAGAGAAGTCCCACCCACAGCCACAGGGCTCGATCACACTGAAGGATCCTTTCCCTCCCTCTGACCAAGGGAAACAGTAATCCCCAATAAATCCGAATAGCCTGCATAGAGGCAAACACCTGTAGTCCCAGTCTGTCAAGAGGCTGAGGCAGAAGGATTCCAAGTTCAAGGCTAGTCTGGACAATTTAATGAGACCCTGACTCAAAATAAAACGTAAAAACTTGGCCGGGGATATAGTTGGTGATAGTGTACTCCTGGGTTTAATTAGATATTGAAAAAAATGAGTGAATTGCTTTAGCTCCACAACAGAAGGGGTCTTTGGTCCAATAGCCAAGGAGGGGCTTTGGCATTTCAAATTCCTGTCTCTAGGACTTCGGCACTGGTGTGAGGCATGGGATGAGGATTTATTTCTGGCTGTCTGCAAGTAAACATTAAAAGACACTTGCACGGTGCACACATACACGTTAGAGATAGTCAGGAGTTTACATAGTACTGTTGACATTCTTCCTGGTATGTCTGTAAAAGTAACTTCATTAGCAGTGTAAGTAGTGCTGCGTTAGTATGCAGAACAGCATCAGATTCGTGTCCAATTTTGTGCAGATCTTGGACCTAATTGGATTAAAGGAAAAAGGAGAGCAGGATTTTATACAGCATTGACATCTCCCTTTCTCAGGCAATACTTATTGTAAAGCGGCAGAGCAGCTTTACAATCCCTCCCCACCCAGCAACTCTGAGGGCGAGTGGAGTGTCTTTCCCAGTCACAACTGGGCCCACAAGAGCCTTGTTCCCAGTCACGGGCTGGGAAGAAGGTGCGATCCGGGTCAGAAGTTGGCGCATTCCGCTAAGCCTTGTGAGTCTGGGGGCTCTGTATTTGCTTTATTTGGAAACATATTTGCCTCACTCCAAGAAATCAAGACAGCACACCATCCTCACTTGTGCCCTGCGCTGCCACAAACCCTTCTGAGGGTCGTTGTCATTCATGGTAGTGACTCAGCTGAGCGCCCAGAACAGGCTAGGTCAGAGGCACTGGGGAGGAGAGGCTGATGGAGAGGGCTCCAGATGTGGTCCGACTGTGCCATGCTGGAGGCTCTTTCCTAAGGAGACACTAAAGATGAAGGTGCTGAAGGAGAAGATGGCTTGGTGCCTGCAGGAGCTCTCCGTCCAGCCTCTTTTGGCCTTTGTCTGTCTGCCTTTGCCTTTGATTGCAAGTTTCTGTGAAAAAGACCCCATGGCAGGGTGCTGGCACACTACCTGTTCTAGGGGCTTATCCGAAGCACCAGGCAGACTGAATTCCCCACAGGCAGATTCATTCTAGCTTACAGCAAGGATGAGGAGAGGGGCTGAACCCTAGCCCTTGTGACTCTCCCCCAGTGTCACTCTGAGCCCCCAGTGTACACTCTCATTGTCACACTAAGCCCATTGCTGCCTCAGGGCAAGGATCCTTCCTGACCAGATTGCCTTCCACCACCTCGACTCTAACCAATGCTCATTCCTCACCACACAGAGCACGGCCAGGACTTCTTCCTAAGTCCTGGTACCTTTCCTCACCCATGTCCAACGTTCCCTTCTGCATTGTTTATTCTGTTCCCATCTGTTCTCTCCCTCTCCCTCTTTTTCTCTCTCTTCCCCTCTCCTGGTTGGAGAATTAATATGTCCAGTTTCCTGAACTCCTGGCGACCAAGGCACCAGATGACTTGGCCAGTGGCCACAGACCCCATCTCCTTCACCGGCAGGCTCACAGCAGGAACGTTGCTCCCTGCCTGGAGCGTCTCTCTTCTGGGAGGCTGGAGCGCTGGCCCTTTTTAATTTTATTTTGAGACAATGTCTCTCTAAATTGCCCAGACTGGCCTCAAACTTACAGTTTTCCTGTCTCAGCCTCCTGAGTAGTTTGGGTTACACGTGTGTGCCACCACGCCTGGATTTCCTTTCTTCTTTTTTACGAGATGGGATCTCATTATGTTGCCTAGGCCAGCCTTGAACTCCTGGGCTCAAGTGATCCTCCTGCCTCAGCCTGCCAAGTGGCTGGGACTATAGGTACATGCAGCGCCAGACTAAAGCCTTATTAATTACTCAGGTGTGATTTTAAGCAAACTAAAGTTTTGAGACCTTTCTAAGTCTCAGTTTCCTCATCTGCGTAACAGAGATATTTCTCTAACTTGGTAAGAATTAGAAGTGGTGTATCAGAGCTTAGTGAATGGTAAGAACTCAAGACATGGGCATTCCTTTTGCAGTCAGGGTTTGGCCTGAAGTGAGCATTTGATTTGCAAGGACAGAGCAGCCTTTCCTCAGTTCTGTGTGTTACCTCTGTGTCACTAGGGGAGTTCTTTGCAGGGCTCAGGACACAGGTTTCCATGTGAAATAATGGCAAGTGGAAAAGCGAAGGCGACGCTCACCCTCAGAAGTTTTGGGCCTTGGGAGACAACAGCCCCACTGGACTGAGAGCAGTTTGAGCCATAGAGCGTGTGCTGTCCCAGCAGGGAAGACTGGGTCCCAAATCCATGACTGAGGAGAGTCGGGCTCAAGGGCTAGGCAGGCTATGCTGCAGACCCTGTGCCTTGGTGGACGATGGGGACAGCCCCCTGTAGACAACCATAGCCTGCGGGTAGGGGAGGGCAAGGGGCCTCCTCGAGCAAGTCCTCACTCTGGCCCAGAAGTGGCTACTATTGTAACCCAAGCCAGAAAGACCGAGTTCATCTTTGCAGTCACCTCAGCTCTTGTATGGTGAGGGGTTGTCAGCTGGAACAGAATCACTATCAGTCATTGTTGCAGAGTATAGATCTTTGGAGATGATTTATTAACATGGAGGTACATTCAAAACAAGCTGTGCTCTGTGATTGTTAAGCGTTCCATTGCCGAGACAAAAATGCCCAAGGTAACCAAACTTCAAAAGAAAGTTATTTTGGCTCATGGTTTCAGAGGTTTCAGTCCATGGTTTTTAGTGCCATTGTTTGTGGCCTGTGGAAAGGGAGCATGCCAAGGCTGTTGTGTGGTGGAGCAGAGCTGCTCCTTTCATGGCAGCCAGGAAGGCAGGAGACAGAAAGGGCAAGAGTCCCCAAACCCCCTTCAAGGCCACGCCTTCAGTGACCTAACTTCCCACTAGGCTCCACTTGCTAGAGACCACACTGCTTTCCTACAGTGCCACAGGCCTTCAGTATATGGGCTTTGGGGAATATTTCAGATCCAGACAATTATCATCTATCGCCCTTTTACAGTGCATCTGTTTGTGTGAGAGGCAAGAAGTCCTAGGACATGTCAAGTAACAGTGGCTAATTTTGGATAGTGGGGAGATTATGATTTTCATTTTCTTGTTGAACAAACATGTTATGTTACTTGGAAAACTCTGCAGACCAAGCAAGTGGACAGGAGAGTGGAGAGGGAGAAAGTTTCTGCTCTTCCAGAATGGACAACGAGGGGTGTTTAGATCAGCTAAGAATCTGAGGCCACCTGGCTGAGACTGACCTGGCTCAGTGCTTGCTGAGCTGCTGGACTTTGGGAGATTGACTGCCTTTGGTTCAGAATTCTGGCTTTGAGAGTGTCCTTTTTATGCTGTTCAGATACCCTATATAATAATTTCCCTTATTTTTTTTTAACAGAAGCTGTCTGTTATTAGTGTCTGGGCTAAGGGGACTCAAAATAAGAGTGATTTGTGTCCCTCCTTGGACTAGAGTTTGGAACTACAACAGGCTGGTCCTAAGAGCTGGGCTGGTGGCAGTAGCAGGAACCAAGCCAAGAGAGCTCCAAAAGCAAGAGAATGGATCTCAGAGAGCTGAAGTCATTTGTGGAAATTAAACTTTCTTTCCTTGGGGATTCTTCTCCTAGAAGCCTTTTAAAAACCAAACCAAACCAAACCAAACCAAACCTGGAGGGCTATGAGTTTCAGAAGCTGTTTTGGGAGGGGGTGTAGCTCAGTGCTAGAGCACTTGGCCAGCATGCATGAGGCCCTGGGTTCCATCCCTCAGAGAGACAGCAGAGCTGTTTTTGGACCCCTTTTGGTGGTCCACCATCAATGTCCAGTTGAGGTAACTAGGCCCTCTACTAAATCCAGGGAGGCTCCACGAGGTCAGCTTTGTCTCTACAAGAGGAGCTGTATCTGCTCCATTTCCAGCGGCTGGGGTTTGGAGTGAGGACAGCGAGCCACACGCCATGCTTGTGATGCCAGCGATGCTGCCCTTAGCAGACGCGCTTGACCTTTCGGAGAGAGGAGCACAGAAGACTCCTTGTTCTGCCCTCGTAACTTCTGTCCAGAAGTGGGTCAGCTACCTGAACAACTCAGGGTCAACTCAGCTCGTGCCCCAGAGCACAGACTGCGCTCTCTGGGAGCCTGTGTGGAGGGGGCAGGAGATCAAGGAGGGATCTGTATCCAAAGGCTCAGCCATTGACACCAGCTGCAGAGAAGGTGAGGCTTAGCAGTGGGACGGAAACTCATATGCTGTCTGATACATGCCAGGGTCCCTTAGGACAAGATGTGGCGTGTGTCACAGGGAAGAGACAGAGATGTCCTGTCCTCCAAGGGAGAAAGGGCCTCTGGAGCAGGTGGCAGCAGCAGGAATCCCAGAGTGAGACCCCCGTGGGATGAGAAACTGGTCACATGCTACCCCAAGACAGGCTTTCCAGGAAGACAGAAGAAACTTGCCACAAACACACACACACACAAATCTTTGAAAGGTAGTACCATTTTATTTAGTGTTATAGAAAATTTTAGGTTACTTCTTAAAAACAAAACCAAAGAAATTCAAAATTCCCGAAGTTGCAAAGCAGAAAAATAGTAATTCCATAATACAAAATGCCTTCAATTGCAGGGAAGGGAAAGTCAATTTAATAACTCACATAGTAGATACGGTGAATCCAGAGTTGAGGCTGGATGTTAAGTTCCCCATCTAAGGCATTAATTTTTCAGCCTTCAGGGATAATTAGTACTTCTTAAAAAAAAAGGAAAGAAAGACTGGGACTAGGAGCGGGATATGTGTAGCACAGTAGTGAGACCCTGTGTTTGATCCCCAGCTCAAAAAAAAAAAAAAAAAGAAGAAAAAGAAGGGACTCAGGGAGGGAAGATCGCAAGTAATTTAACATCTACAGGCCCCTGCCTGCAACACAGTGTGCGTCAAGTGTTAGGGATGCCCGCCCTCTGCGGGCTGTCAAATCCTCCAGTTCCCCCAGGTGGCACAACAGGAAAGCACACAGCAACACCATGCTCATGTGGGCGCGGCACACGGCCCCCCTTTCAGGGTCCACAGCTTTTGAGCATGGCAAGGAATAGAGGTGCTTGCTCCTCACGTCTGCCACCTCAGTGAGGTTAACACAGTATACAAAGGGGAGGGAAGGACATCTGGCAAAGCCCAAGGACGGTGATCAGAAACAAGTGGGCCAAAGACGACACTTTTCATGAATCTGACCTCCAGCTGAAACCCACTGGTATTTAACCTGATGCTTCTTCCGAGTCCTGGCTGCTCTCTGGAGGCAGGCGGGCAGGGCCAAGAAAAGAGCTGCTCCCAGAGCCCGCTGCTGGCTGGCAGCTGGGTCAGCCTCTGCAGCGGGGACAGGTGCAGACCTGGAGGTCCTCAGGCAGGGGCCAGCTACAGGAGCTCCCGAACTCTGCCCCAGACGAGGCCACTCCCCACCCCCAAAAGCAGCCTTCCAGGCAGTCCCCAACGAACCACCTCCAGATCATCTACTTTGTGAGGTACAGGAATGCTATAAACTGACATTCCTTAAGTAAATTGTCCTTCATTCTCCAGAGTTCCCAAGTGACATTTCAGAGCACAGAAAGTCACATGTCCACCCCAACATCCCTCTCCGATGCTCACAGAGTTCCACCCCAGGGTCCCGGCAGCAGGCGGCTCCAAAGCCCCATACCGCCCAGCTCTGCCAAGGAGAGAAGCCACTCACAGCACGCCTGCCCCACAGCACACTTGGGTTATCACAGTACAAATACATTTCTATCAAGTACAAAATATCATTCAGAACCAATATATACACGTACATTTTCAGAGTTCATTTTCAGCTTTCTTCAGAGGCGTATTAGTAAGTCTTATAGCACTACAAAAACAAAAGGCATCTGAGATGTCTGCAGTGGTCCCCATTACTTCAGGAGGGAATTAAAATAGCTGTGGGTCATTAAAAGCTAATCAGGTAAGTCAAGTTACAGTATCACCCTCCAGGTTGAAGTGCTCCGGTACAGGCAAGGCTGTGGGAAGCTCAGTCCTGACGAGGGAGTCTGCTGCTCACCGTTCTGCTTTTCACCCTCAATGTAACAAGGACACACAGAGAAGAGGCTCTTATTAGTAACTGCCACCACCGCACCCCCCGGCCACACCACTGGCCTGTGATCGCTTTCCCCCAGAGAGGCCAAGATGTGGTGAGCTTCTATCCTACAAGGGGGGGCGGGGAATGAGCAACACGAGGCATCCCAATTCCAGAATGAGATGACTGACAGGGAGATTTCCTGGAAAATGAGATGGTGCTATTAATTAAGAAAGAGGCAGGTACCTCACCTTAAAAAATATGTATATTCATCTAGTTTTAAAAATACAGCAATCCAGAATAAGTATCATCTTCTTGCTCATCACAATTCTGCGGGGGGTTGTGGTGTAGGGGCCGAGCCCAGGGCCTCCCAATGTAGGTAGGTACTCTTTGCAGTTTTCTTTTCTTTTGCTTTTTTTTTTTCTTTTTTGGGGTGCTGGGGATCAAACTCGGGTTCTTGTGCTTGCAAAGCAAGCATTCTACCACTGAGCTAAACCCCCAATCCACTCTTCACAATTTTCTAACGGCGGTGGGGGAAGGGGGGCTTGATGCCTGTGAGTCTGTTCGTGAAGGAAAGTGAAAAAGCAGAAGCTGTTGAAAAGCTGAGGCTTTTCTGTTCTCTACTGGCTTCTAAATTTTATTAACTACATTGAAGCCTTCGCTGCACCTTCTCCAGCATCCCGGAAATAACCTGGGTCTTCCTTGGGGCAGTGACAGGCAGTATTTGGAGGACAAATTACACGGATGTATCTGAGGTCCCTCAGGATCCAAGTCTGTGGCTCCTCACGGCCTACAAAATGAAAGGTTGGTTTGGTTTCTTTCATTTTGTTCCGCAGTGCTGAGGACTGAACCTTGGGCTCTGCACACGCCACACCCAGCCCACCTTCCTGCATCTCTGAGAGTCAGTGGCCTCGTCCCCTCTGGAAACACTGCCAAGGCAAGGCACAGGTGGAAAGGGCCAGAGGAATCCTACTGGGGCCGCTCTGTGCCTCCTAGCACTGCGAGAGCTTGGACCACCCAGGCCCTTATCAAGGCACCGAAGAGAACAGCCTGGCCAGCAGGGACTCTGCTGTTGCAAAAGGGGGACTTTGACCAACGTCCTTAGGCTTTCCCTAAATGACTTGGCTCTAGTCAAAGAAAGAAAAAACAAAGACAAAAGAACCAGGTCTGAGAAGTCTGGTAAATTTAGGTGGTATAAAAATTCGGCATGTGCAGCACCCAAAACACCCGAGCTGCTCAAAGGCCAGAAAGTGCGTGTCTCACAGCACCAACTACACAGTCCATCACCAAAAGGCGCAATGGCCAGAGGATACCTGTTTGAAAAATCCCACACCAAAGAAAGACAACACGGTGTTCAGCTACACAAGTATCTCCAGTGCCATCTGAATCTCTGGCTCAGGAGCAGACCCTATAACCATGTCTCCAGTGGGCATAAAATATTTACAACCTAGCTAAAGGCACAGTGGCATTTAAAAATAAAACCCTGGGAATGTACAGTAGAAGATGCATTGTAATAATTAACCTGACTTCGATTGGTAGAATTAACTCCAACAGATAACACGCAGGAGCGATGGTGATCTGGAGCCTGTTGGTGGGATGCCAGGCACAGCAAACCCTTGACCTCAAGAGCAGGAGGGAACAGTCACACAGGCAGCCCAGGGCTCTCTTCACATCTTTCCTGCTTTTTTGCCCCCCTGAGCCGGGATGCGGAGGATGTTGGGGGTCTCTTCCATGACCCTGACGAGCAGGTTGTCGATGTAGTCCTCCAGCTCACGGACCTGAAACTCTTTCTTGCTGATGGTTTCCTTCTGTTTGAGGACCAGCTGGATCAGCTCCTCGTGAGTCAGCTGGGCATAGGCGAAGGCGGGGTCCGAGGGGCTGTATTTCTGTGGGGAGGGGAAAGAAGTTATAAAAACTCAGCATGGAAATCAAATATCTCAAAGGAACACACAGGAGGAAAATATTAGTGCTCTGAGTCCCTTGGAAATCCATTTTCAGGGCAGGGTGAAAACAGGTTATTAACTGATAAGATTTCCGCAAAAGGCCACATAGTAAATATGTCAGGCTTGGGGTTGGGAAGTTAGCTCAAGTGGTAGAGTGCTTGCCTTGCAAGCGCAAGGCCCTGAGTTTGATCCCCAGCGCCCAGGAAAAAAAAAAAAAGTGTCAGGCTTTGCAGGCCACACAGGACCTTTTTGTTTATTCTCTTTTATTTACTTTGTTTTGGTATACGAGTCAGTTGTTTCTTCCAGTTTTTAAAATGAGTACATGTTTGCAGTGCATAAGGAACACTGTGGGGAACAAATGTAGGTACACGAGATCCTGTAGAAATGTAAAAGCCAGGGGCCGGATGTGAGGTCAGCAGCGAAGCCCTGGGTTCAGTTCATAGTACTGCAGAAGAAAACAAGAAGTCAAAACTGTATGCGGCTGACAAGCTGAAGATCTCCTCACTTAACTCTGGGTTCAGGGTTTCAAGAAACGCAGTCTGAGCTGGGAAGGCAGCCCCGTGGAGTATGGAGGAGGCCTGGGGTTCAACCCCCGATACTGCAGACAAAAAAGGGAAAAAAGGTAATGAGGTCAGCACGGTAGTGCACACCTACAGCGCGTGCGCAGCTCCTCCGTGCACACCAGGAGCTCACGCAGCTGATGTCGACGCGGACATGGAGACAAGCCCCAAACCCTGGTGAGAGCTGGGGCAGGTCAGCACTCTCCTGCCAACACAGCAGGGCGGTGTTTGTGCCCGTCCGCAGCAGCCTAAACCACGCGGTAAGAGCAAAACTACAGTGAAAACAAAACAAAACAAAACTACGGCGAAGACTGACATTTTTAAACACGCCATTGCAGTAAAAGGCACACTGCCATTAATCCCTTCACAACACTCGCCCTCATCTCTAGCCTCTCGCCTCTCACACACTCATCCCATCGTGCCTGCCACTTCCTGAAGCGGTTCTGGACGTCCCCTTTCATAAGTGTCTTCACTAGCACTGTAGTGGCCGCTGCCGCGTCCCGACTCAATGCAAGATGTTTACCCTTCATGGTCATTTTGGCTTTGGGGAAGAGCCAGAAATTGCACAGTGCCAGATCTGGCGAATAAGGCAGCGAGGACAGACGGAAATGTGCTTGAGAAGCCCGCCTTTCCTCTGGATGACACGTGGCGGCAGCAGTCGCTGTATTTTTGATCACACACTCACGAAAGAGGACTCCTGGAGCTGCTACAGATAGTGGCAAGCACGATGGAGTAAGTGTCTGCAGCAAAGGGGAAGACCTGGAGGCAGATTAATGGTAAAGTGTCTTACATAGGTTTTTAAAAATTTAAACACCCGTTGCATTTTGGTCACACTGCATGTGCTCTGGTAACTAAGCTGGGACAGCAGCCACTCTCACTCAAGTCCTTTTATGCTGGCAAACTGCACAATCAAGGCCGAGTGCCGCAGGCCAGTCCTAAGTGCTGGCCTTTGTGGGCACACCTCTGGGCATCCAACGGGCTTCCCAGAGCCAACCGCCCCGCCTCGTTTTTAACCGCCATTTACAATCTGGTCCGACAGGAATCCAGCTGCAAGCTGAAGAGGCCTAAATCATGAGGAAGCCCAAGATAAAGATTAAATAACAAGTAACATGCTGTACCAAGTCTCCAGAAAGGAACAAAGAGAGACTTTTCTGGTAATCTGAGGCTCAGGAGGTTTACAAGTTTGAAGGGGCAAGATCTAGGAGCAACTGCGAGATGATTTTGCCTGCAGGACTCTGAGGCAGTAACAGTTTTATTGTCCTGAGGATCTTAACAGTTCTACTGACTCCCAAAGGCTAAGAGACTACATTTCCAAGAAGCAGACAAAGAGGGCAAAATCAACATTCGCTGTTCGGTGTCAGGACAGAAGACGCTGGCCCAACAGTGAAGCAAAGCTCCTATGCATGAGCCAGGACTCAGTGGAGCAGGAATCCCTTCCCTCCCATTCTGGCTGGGGCCCGAAGCTTGATGACCGCAACACTAGCTTAGAAACACGCACTGGCATCTTCATATAGAGAGCGGGTGTTACAATTCCAGCTGCACACAAACAAGTGGGATGGTGGCCTACTTCTCCTTCAGTCCCTCCCCTTTTTAACTTGTTGAAAGCACACACTCACAGGGTCCTTCCTCTGGAGCTCAGTCACTGTTTTCCAGTGCTGGCACTGGACCCAGGGCCCTGCACATGCTAGGCAAGCGCTTGCCACTGAGCCACGCTCCTAACCCAGTTGCTCTGTGGCTTCCAAAACCAGATTCAACCCCAAAGCTACATGGATGGAAGATTCTGGACGCTGGTTACGCAACGTGAATGTACTTGACACTATTACACCATACATTAAAAATGATAAGATAGGAAATGTTCTGTGTATTTTACAATAAAAGAGTCGCAGGTCTTTGCAAATAAGGGCCAAGAATACATCCGTGAGAGTGTTTAGATTACACCTCTACCATGTAAGAGTTTTATTTATTCAAAGGTGTTTATTAGCAGCTGAAGGTATCGTTTAGGGGTGGGGCTTGTGCCTAGTACGTGTGAGGCCCCAGCTCAAGCCCTGGCGTTGTTAAAAAACGTATACACCGGGCTGAGAGGTATGGAGAAGAGGACACTGACACTTGGCACTATTGTGCTGGTACAGTGTCAACACACATGGGGACTCCAGGGCTGTAACACAAGGGCTCAGGGGCTCAGGCACCAGGCAGACGCAATGCTCTGGGGCTGGGACAAGTGACACATCCCTGCTCCTGGGCGATCGGGCTGAGCCTCAAGGGGAAGGAGCACCTGAATTGGCCCCTGACAATGAATTAAAGTTTCTATGCCCAGGGCCGGGATGTGGCTCAGTGGAAAGCACCGGTCTAGTGTGCACAAGGTCCTGGCTTCAATCTTCAGTGCCACAAACAAACAAACAAAAAACAAATAAAATGATCCCAGAAAATATTTTTGGTGCTGGGGATCGAACTCAGGGCCTTGCACTTGTGAGGCAGGCACTCTACCACTGAGCTAAATCCTCGACCTCTCCCAGAAAGCTGTAAGAGGAATGTATTTTCTCATTACCGGACACCTCAAATACAGAAGGGGGAGAAATCATTACCCATGATTCTAACACATAACATTTGGGTCCTTTTCTTATTTTTCCTGGATGTTTCTTCCCTATGTGTGTGGGTGTATAGTTTTTTTTTTTTTTTTTTTCTTTTGGTACCAGGAGATGGAGCCTACCAGGGCCTCACGCATAGCAGGCAAGCACTCTATCACTGAGCTACATCCCCAACCCCTGTGTTTCTTCATTATATGCTTTACAATGTTAGAATCATACAGAATATACTTTAATAGATTTACTATTTTGTGAGCATTTCCCCATCATTAGTTTTAGTTAAAATTTACTCAGATACTTTAAATTCCACTACATTTTAACTATCTGTTGATACTGAGGTTATTTTTAATTTTCACAATTATATACAATATTTTTATTAAACTATACAAGCCTAGTCAGGCATAGTAGCACATGTCTGTCATCCTAGCACTCTGGGAGGCTGAGGCAGGAGGACTGCAAGTTAAAGCCAAGCATGGGCAACTTAGCCACCTAGCATGACCCTGTCTCAAAATTTAAAAAATAAATAAATAAAATGGTTGGGGATGTAGTTCAGTGCCATAAGGCCCTGGGTTCAATCCCCAGTACCACCAGAAAAACCAAACCAAACCAAACCAAAAATGCATTAGCCTAAATATTGGGCCATATCCCTAAATATTTCCTTTAGAGAAATACTTAGAATTGAACAGGCATTCATACTTTCCAATTTTAGTACATGTGCTGCTGAAGTGAGCAGCAGGCATTCATACTTAAAGTGCTTCACATAAACTGTCAAGCAGATATTCAATTTGGATTCTGTAACCAAAGGGGAAAGAATACACACAGGACTTTGGACTCATTAGATCCCAGGGATATTATTAAAAATGACAAAATAATTCAGCCTTACAAAAAGTAAGGAAAGATCATGGAGTGGAAGAGGCACAGAGAAAATACCGACTAATGTAAGAAAGCACGGTGCCCACTGTCATGGATTGCTTACCGGGATTTTTACACCGGATTTTTCTTTTTCCATAGTTGCAATAATGATGTACTTTTAAAATGTGGGTCAAATTTTTCCATATAACAGATTTTTGGATCTAGCTGGCTCTATTATTTTAAAATGGAAGTGTTAAAGCCATCCGAGTAAATAATGCACTTCTACTGATAAACGACCTGTAAAGAACTGAGGCCCTAAAACAATAGCCAAGGGGAAAAATCACTGTGGCAACCATCGGTTAACTTGCCATAAGTTTAGCTACGCAGTCTCTTTCTCTAACCTCTTATTTTACAACCTTCCGAAGAGTGCTTATTTTTGTAAATACTGTTTTACGTGCAGTACAAAGCATTTATTATACAGCAGCTCAAAAGCAGAGTCTCTGGGAGCTTCCCATGTTTATTCACAACATTTCCTAGGGTGGATCCAGGACCAGGAGATATGTGGTGGTCGGCAGAGGGCAGCAGTGGGTTCACCGATCACAACAGAATAAGCAACTTTGAGGCAAGTTACTCTCTTAATCAGTTCTAGGACAAAAACCCTTGACTAAAAGAGCTTTGAAGAGTAAACTAAATGGGAGCCAAGGGTCTTGCTAACCTCCCCAATATGTGGTGTTTGTTCTTCCCTGGGTTCAATCCCCAGCACCAAAGAAATAAAAAAGAAAACCAGAAAGAGCCACAAAGCACTCCACAAGAAAATGAAGAGGGGACAGGAGACTGCTAAATGACTCTGGTTTTCACTGCTGTCACCTTTATGTTGTTCTTCTACCCGGTTTTCTGGTAAATTTTGTTAACTCCAGGAAGATAGTCCTGCTGCTTCTACATGTAGCAATTACACAGAAGCCAGCAAGCCACACTGGTGGACTAACAAGAAGTGCAAAGTTTTAAGCTAGGGCTGAAATGTAGTAGGCCCACAGTTATGGCGATGGCTGGTCATTTTGAAACGATGAGTATCACCTACACTGTTAGCATGTTCTAGAGCGGAGGAGAGGGCAAGGGCACCAGACGATGGCAACACTTAGTCAGCATTGCTCAGCCACTTCTATTGAGGACTCAGCCTCCAGCCTCTAGTGAATCTTCGTCCTAGCTCCCAGGATGATGAAGTAGAGAGTTAACAACTACGGTACCCAGGACTGTAGAAACACTTGCTGAGGGGCTGGGGATTTAGCTCAGTGATTAGAGTGCTTGCCTTGCACGCACAAGGGCCTGAGTTCGATCCCCAGCACCACCAAAAAAAAAAAAAAAAAAAAAAAAAAAAAAAAAAAGAAACACTTGCAGCATGTGGTGCAATGCGGGGCCCTTGCCTAGCATTCACAGGCCCTAGGTTCAATCTGCAGTCCTGGAGGAAAAAATGCCTTCAGAAGAGATGGAGGCATGAGCAAAACTTTTTTATTTTAATAACTGAAAACTAGCCAGGCATGACTGTTGCATGGCTGTCATCCCAGCTACTTAGGAGGCTAAGACAGGAGGACCACAAGTTCAAGCCGAGCCCGGGCAACTTAAGAGACTTAGTGAGACCTTGTCTCAAAATAAAAGAGGGAGCAGCTCGGTGGTAAAGCACCCTTGAGTTTAATTCCTGATACTAAAAAGAAAGCCAATGTGTTGTGCGACAAAAAGGTCAGGGAACTACTCCAGACTCCAGGAGAAGAAAGCTGACTACCTCCCAGACTGAGCTATATCCCCAGCCCGCATCTCCAGATTGTGATGAATGTTCTTCGGGATTAAGCACTTAAGTATCTGGGGGAGGCACAACACATACACTTTACTTACAAGTGTTTCAAAACGATCACACACGTACCTGTGTATTGTATTTGAAGCAAAGGCAGAGGAGGAGGAGGAAAGGG
This sequence comes from Hystrix cristata, assembly GCA_004026905.1. Lineage (NCBI taxonomy): Eukaryota > Metazoa > Chordata > Mammalia > Rodentia > Hystricidae > Hystrix > Hystrix cristata. The sequence continues at coordinate 46,938 of PVJO010005306.1, read as the reverse complement.
CAAGGTGACAAAGCCAATCTGGTCAAGGGTTAAAACCTGGTGAATCCAGATGCAGGGTTTACAGGAGCCCTTTGCACTGTTACTGCAACTTTTTTATGTTTGACATTATTTAAGACAAAGTTACAAAAGAAGATACATCTCTGTAATAAAATTCAAGAATTTTACATGCTTGCCTAAAGATAAAAAAGGAAACATGGGAAGAAAAACACAGTCTGACTTGAATGGGCCACACTGTGGGCAACATTTTCTTCTCATTAAGAAGAATGCCAAGGGCTTGGGGACGTTGCTCAGGGGAATAGGTCTTGCCTGGTGTGCGCAGAGCTCTGGTGTCAATCCCAGCCCCACAAAAATAAAAAGAAAATGAAGAAGTACCAGTGTTAATCTTGTTGCTTGAAACACAAAAAAATTCCAATAATATCTAAATAACTATAAGGGAAAAAGTAATTACCCATCCAATGGGAGACTCTAGAGACAGCAAGTACATGACTGAGTAAGTGCAGGCATTGCCTGCTGCCCCAGGTATGTAGATAATGGTGACTTGGGTGCCAGAGCTAGAACCTAGGGCCATGTCGCATCCTAGGCAAGCGCTTTAACTATTTTTTTTTTTAGGATGGGGGTCTGGCTGTGTTGCTCCAAACTCATGGGCTCAAGTGATCATTCTGCCTCAGCCTCCCAATTAACTGGGGCCACAGGTGCACACCAAACTGATTCTAGACATGAGTGCTTTGTAGGACCCTGGCTGACACGCCAGCCTCTTAGAACACATACCTTCATCATGGAGTCATTCGTCACATTCTCACTGATGATCGTGGCTGTTCCCAAGCTGGAGTTAGACATCTTGGTGGCTGTCGTGTTCATTGGCTTCACGGGCTGAAGTCTAAAAAGAAGGGGAAGAAGGATCCTTAAGCCTTCCAGTAACCATAAAATTCAGAAACAGCCCTTCTCAAATAGGGCAGCCTGCAAGACAGGCAGGGGGGTGGCATGTTCTGGTCACATCTCCAGTCCAACACACACTCCAGTGTCCCGGTGCTGTGGAACTGAAATTAATAGGCAGCACATGCAAGCAGCAAAGCACACCCTTGGCCAGTCCCCCTGAAGTTCCTGAGAGACCCTCAAGCTTGTTACAAACATCAGCAGAACACGAGAGACAGTCTCTAAGGGGCGGGGGTGCAGCTCAGTGGTAGAGCACTTGCTCACTATGCATGAGGCCCTGGGTTGAATCCCCAGCACTGCAAGAAAAAGAGAGATAATCTGTATTCTCGGAGGTCAGTACAGCCTAGGACTCCGCCAAGGAGCCCTGTAGGGCCGTCAGTGCCTCTGCAGTAGAGAAAGAGCTCAGGAGAAACAGGCCAGACACTCATCCAGCAGGACTGAACGATGTTCCATCACCACTTGATCCTAGTTGGTGTCTGAGACTAAGCCACTGGTCACACTCCACTTCTGCAACTGAAGAAATCCAAATCTGACCACAGCACAACTCCTAAGCTGCCCCTGAAGACTACAACTGTGTTCCTGCTATAAACACAACGGGGTCCTGCAGTGCTTGCCCCAAGAGGGACAGCCCCTTCCAACAGGTCCTGCAGCAAAACAGGCAAGTTCTAACCTCAGGACCTCCACATGCTTCGAAAGCCACAACCTCTGCAGCTAAAAGCAAAGAGGGGACAACGCCCCCCTCGCAAGGACACATGCCCCCATCTCTCACCTGTGCTTGGCCGCCCCAGTTCCAGCGCCCGGCTGAGCTGAGACTGGATGTGTCTCTGAGGGCGAGACCCAGGCCTGAAGAAGCGGCTTCCTCTTGCCAAAACTTTCAACTTTACCAGTGGAGCCCTCTGGTGTTTTTTTTGGAGATTCCGCTGTACTGGTGTGGTGAGCGTCAGCGTGTGGAGAGCTAGGGAAAGAGTGTGCCACAGGAAAGGTCTCAGAGAGAGAGGGGCTGGGCGCAGGAGAGGGAGGGGACAGGCCAGGAGGCTGGCCTGGCCTCCAGTCTGCCTTGGGTTTCTCTTCCTTATCACTGCCTGGGCCTGGCGGCCGTTCACCCCGGCTGGAGGCCTCGCCGACATGCGGGTTACCAATTCCTAGAGCTCCCTTCTGCTCAGAAGGAGCTGCTGAAGCGGCCTGAGACCTGCAGTCAGGCAGACTCTCTGCAGGCGCTGGCCCCTGTGCCTGCTCAGCACGGGGAGGCCAGCAGCCCCAGGATGAAGTGCCTGCTGTCTGCCGCTCGTCCTCCATCTGATCTAGTCTTTCATCGTCTGACGCCACCTCAGGGATGGAGGGAAGGGTCAAGTTCAGATCCGCTGTGATGGGAGACGTCATCTCTGAGGCAGCAGGAAGGCCCCTCGGGGGGTCACATGGCGAGCCTTCAGGATCCGGTGTCCTAAAGGGTGGGGTGAGCTTCGGCGCGCTCACTTTACTCATCAGGCCTCCCGAGGAACTCTCCTCACAAGAGGGGCCCACGAAGCTGCCTTCTGTGGGAGCTGGGACAGTCCCAAGTCCCCCTTCTGCGTATTCTGTGTGGGGCCCACCAGGAGGCTCTGCACCAGACGTGCCTTCCGTGGCAGCTTTCTCGTGAGTCAGCTCCGGGGGGTGGTTTCTGTCCTCTTCCCCCAGCCCGGTGGGTTTCCCCACCTCTTCCGTAAAGACCTGCTCAGAGAATGACACGCGCTTCTTGCCCCTCTTTTGGCCCTCGCTGCCATTCAGGTTCCTCTCTTCAAGTTTCTGCCTCGTGGCATCAGGTGGGGGTGCCGAGTCGCCGGCCTGAAGAGGCAGTGCCGTTGCTCTGACCGTGGCAGATGGTCTGCCACCCCCAACTCTGCCCTCCACACAAGGCCCCGGCTGACTCCCAAGGTCTGCAGGTGCCCCTACAGGCGGCTTCTCAGTGGGTCCTGCAATTCTGCCACCACCCAGTGAGAGCACAGAGGGCGCCTCAGGGGTCTCTTCAGCCATGGGGGTGCGGCCTTGTTTGGGGGAAAGAGCCCCGGGAAGGGCTTCTTCTTGCTGCCCTAGCACAGGCTGCTCCACAAGGGGGCCCTCCGGCTCTGCCCTGCTGGCATTCTTCCCCGCGCCTCTCTCACTGGTCTTCTCCCCTGGAGGACTTCCTGTCCCTTTCCCTCCGGGGGTGGGGGGCTGTTTGAAAAGCGATCCCAAGGCAGAAGAACCAGTGTTTAGGACTGGTATGACTCTCTCCTTGTGCAAGTCCGCTGGAAGAAGCAAAGCCGATTCTTCAGAACTGGTCTGGCCCCGGCCTGACGGGGGCCAGGGTCCAACTGGAGTGGATGTGGAAATGGGAGCGGCTATGGGAGACGGGAAAGAAGAGGAGACAGAAGGACTTTCAGAGGACTGGGACTCTGAACCACGCCCCGATTCAGAAGGGGCAAGTACCTGGCCAGAACTGGAAGGAAGAGCAGAAAAAAAGAGGGAAGAGTCAGGGGAGGAAGGAAGTCTGGCTTTGGGTTGAGCCTCTGAAGACACTTCCAGTCTGCAAAAAGGACAAAATAAAATCTGCAGGTCAGTTGCAGATGCATCGCAAGAGACAAACATGTAAAAATAAAGTCATTCAAAGGGGAAGAACGTTTTAAAATTTGGGCCAGTATCTTACAACATTATAGGAACACCAGTCCTTATCATACAGGGGACACCTGGTGGGCGCTGGGGATTGAACGCAGGGCCTCGCACATGCTAAGCACACATTCTGTCACTAAGCTACACCTCCAGCCCCCAAAGGGACACCTGTATCCCCAAGCACAACTACCACACGAGGGGATCCAGGGAAAGCAACAGCCTACAGTTACTTTTGGTGACTGACACAAAGCCCTAACATTTGATTTGCAGAGCACAAAGCATCTAAAAGTTCAAAGTAGTACAAGATGGAACCCATGGAAACAGGCACAGATTTCTGAAGAAACAGGGAGACTGTCTGTGTGTATGTACATGATCAAAGCAAGCAGAATCTCCAAAAAAAGTCTCTCACCCCAGATCACAGAAAGATTGTTAGTATAAATGTGAGTCATGCAGAAACGCAGAAGCCCCTCCCGGCTCAGGCAGGCACAGAGGAAACTGACAACGGCCACAGGTATGCCGGCGTGGGGTGTGGAGCAAGGCTCTCCCGTGCCAGCAGATGCGAAGGTCAGAAACAAAGACCGCATCTCCCTCAAAGGGAGATGAGCACTGAGGATTTAATAATCCCAGTTCTGCACATTCCAAAACCCCGACTATGTTCTCCACTCAACGCTCAGACTCTGCCACAAACCACCACGCTTCACTGGGGTCTGACTGGCCTGCTGAGAAGAACAAAGCCCACCTGCAGGGCAGAGGCCGGAGATATCACTGCCCTTTCTGCAGGGCGGGCCAACAGGCGGCAGGGATGGGACCGAAACAAGTGACATAGCCCAGCACACCTTTGGCACATGGCACCATATGGGACAAGCCAGGTCTGCCCCTTGGCCACAGACAGCAGAGGAAGGGCTTGTGTGACAAGGGCCGAGACTCACCGAGGCTTGACAGCTTTGGTCTGGGGAGCCCTCGCAGAGGGAACAGGTGGCTTTGGTTCAGACTTGCACTCAGGTCCAGTTTCCGGTTCTGAGATCTGCACATCTTCAAAAGGGTTCGAAGAATGACCCGGTCTGGAGGTGTCAGCTGCAGCATCTTTCTCAGACCCTCTCCCGAGGACTTCCTCTTGCAGCCGTGCTTCTGAAAGCGCACCCTCCTTGTCCTTCGCTGGGACAGCAGCCGCATGCTCACCTTCGATGCCCTTAGCCACATCCTTCTTTCCTGTTACCAGAGCAAGCAAAGAAGACTTCTTGCCCTCCTGCTTCTTGCTGTCCTTGGTTTCTTTCACAGCCTCCAAGTTTGCTGGAGCTGTGCCTTCCCCGCTGGCCAGTGGTCGGTAAGATGGCAGGGACATGGACTTCAGAGAGTCCTTGGTGGAGGAGTCAGAAGACAGGCCGCCTCCCTCCCCAGGCTCCTTCCAGGCCCGGGCAGCCAGGTTTTCGGTGGAGGAGAACAAGTGCTTCTTCCTGAAGCCCTGGGGTGACGGGGAGGAGGCGGGGCTGCCGTCCTTGGTCTCGCTCTTGGCCTCTGGCTGCTCCACGTAAACGTGGTTGCCATTGATGCAGACGTTGGAGCGGGAAAGGGTGTCGTTCTTGGACCGCAGGCCCCCAAGAAAGGAGAGTCCTTCCTTCTTGGGAACGCTGAAGTTGATCTGGTTCAGCTGCTTCAGGTCTGCACTCGCTGTTCTCTTGCGGAACGTGACTAGGAAGAAAAACCAAGGTACAGAGAGGCTGTAAGTTAAACTAGCAGGCAGTGGATGTAGCTCAGTGGTAGAGCACTTGCTTAGCATATGTGAAACCCTGGGTTCCATCCCTAGTACCAGAAAGGGAGGGAGGGACCGAGGGAAAGGGGAGGAAGGAAAAAGGAGAGAGAGAAGGAATGGTTTTCAGCATCAGGGCAGGGTCATCCATCAACAACCTGGATATGTTTTTGTGTGTCCCAGCTGAGGGGAGGGGCACTGTTGGCATCTACCAGGGAGAACCCCAGGGTGCTGCTAAACCTACAATGCACAAGGCAGTCCCCCAGGGAGGGAGTGTCTGGCCAATGGGCAACAGTGCTGAGAGTGAGAGATCCCGGGCCAAACCCAGGCAAGGGCAGCACTCTTGGCAGAACAGCAAAATCTGGCACTAACAGTGATCTGATCACTGAAATTGAAGTTCAGGCTGGGGTGGCACATGCCTGTTATCCTAGCATTTGGGAGGCTGAGGCAGGAGGATCACAGGTTCAAGTTCCACCTGGAAAATTGAGCGAGGCTCTAAAAAATTAAAACAAAGGGCTGGGGATGTAGCTCAGTGTGCAGGCTCTGGGTTCAGTCTTTAGTACACCACACACACACACACACACACACACACACGCAAATAAAGAGGAAAGAAAAAAAAGAGAATTTCAGAATACACAATTAATTCAGAGTTAAGAGAACTGCGTTCCCTAGCTTCCATTAGGGGCATAGCCTATGGGTGTTAGGCATACCGTGGAAGATCAATAAACTGTTTCAATTCCTAACTAATGAAATATCAGAATTAGAAGCTTCCATGGTTCTTAAGAGATGGGGAGGGGAGGAACTTGGATGCACTCATTCTTTTAGCTCCAATCTTCACACTAATGTGCTTCAGTCCCACAGGCAGATATCTTGGAAAAGGCAGCCTACATTCTTAGAAACCTGAGGGATTAGAAACAGAAGAGGCCCCAAGCCAGGATCACCGATCCCCACCCACACCAGCACCACAAAGCTGCTAAATTAGATCTTTCTCTAAAGACCTGTCTGTTCCCTCCTGCTGAGGGACAGCAGCCCAGTGAGGAGGCGACGGACACTCACTGTCCGAGGCGGAAGAAGAGGAGGACTCGTCCTCCTTGTCCTTGTCCTCCCACTGAGACTGGAAGTCTCCAGGTCGGAGCAGCGCTCGGTCTGGCTTCGAAGTCGGCAGGACAGACATGGACTGGGAAAGTGGCGTTTTCTGCAAATTTGACTTGGAAAACAAGGTCTTGACCTTTGATCTCTTTTTCTTGTCTCTTGAGAATGACTCGTCATCACTGTCAACTGAGGGCGTAGAGCTGGGGACGATGGCTGAGGCGGTATCTGAGGCGCTGTCCTTATTCTTCCCTTTGATCTTGTCTTTCAGTTTTCCAAACGGATTGCGGGACTTGTCCTTCACGGACAGGTCAAACATGCTGGCCGTCATGTTGTTTCTCATAAACTGGATGTCCACCTCGATTTCTCCTCGCTCTTTTTCCTTCTTTCCTGGTTTGGATTTCAAGGTATACCACCTGAAAAGAGAAAGGCCGACTGTTACCTTCGGTGAAGAGCCCACGCCAGCGTACGCCAGCCCCATTGACTGGCTGCCGTCCTGCTGCTCACACAACGCAATCCGGCTTTCTCCTTGGGAGTAGCAGGGAGCTGGGGACGAGGACAGAGCTTGTCCGTCTGTCCATCCGTCCGTCCACCCATTCATCCATCTAGTGGTACGGGGAATTGAGTGTATTTTTATTTATGAGGGTTTTTTTGGCTTATGCACAAGATAAAGATAGAGTCTGATGTACTTAGTGTATAATCTTGGTCTTTTTTTGCAGTGTTGGAGGTTGAACCCAGGGCTTCAATCATCCATACGAAGTATGCTACTACTGAGCTACATCCTCCCTCTTCTAGCGCATACCTATAATCCCAGTACTTTGGGAGGCTGAGGCAGGAGTCTTGCAAGTTTGAGCCCAGCTTGAGCAATTGAGTGACTTACTAAGACCCTGTCTCAAAAAAATTTAAAAAAAGAGGGGCTGGGGACTTAGCTCAGTGGTTAGAGTGCTTGCCTAGCAAACACAAGGCCCTGAGTTCAATCCCCAGCACTGAAATAAATAAATAAATAAATAAATAATAAAAATAAAAATAAAAAAGAGCTGGGGATGTAGGTCAGTGCAAAGACCCTGGATTCAATCACCAGTAACATTTAAAAAAAAATTCTGATCCTGTGAGGAGCTGTTTCCAGAAATAAACAGCTAGGAGCTGGGTGTGGTGATGCACACCTGGAGTCCCACCTACTTCACAATAATTTGCACCTAGAAGTTTGAGACAATCCAAGGCAATATGAGACCTTGTCTCTACATAAGTAAATAAACATTTAAATCACTCCTGGTGATATATTTTCCCTCAATAAGGTTGCAAAGATCATAAACAAAACCTAAAAAGGTAGTGTGCAGCTGGACATGATGGTACATGCCTGTAATCTCAGCTTTCAGGAGGCTGAGGCAAGAGGATTGCCTGGAGTTTGAGGCCAGTGTGGGCTACAGTGAGTTCAAGGCCAGCCTGAACTACACAGCGAGACCCTATCTCAACAAACAAACAAAAATAAATAATAAAAAGGTAATATGCAAATTTATACATAAATCTCAAAGAAAATCACAAATTTAGCAAAAGAAATAATGCCTGCCAGGGAATAACAGAACATACAAAAGTTTAAAAAGAAAAGACTCATAAAGAGTCATAAAATGAAAATACCATATGATTTCACTTATGTGAGGTGCCTAGAGCAGTCAAATTCGCCAGGACAGAAAGGAGGAAGGCTGTCAGGGGTTGGGGGAAGAGGAGAGGGGAGAGCTAAGATTTGAAGGGAACTGAAGGGAACTGAACTCTAGTTCAAGTTGGACAAATGAAAAGGTTCTGGAGATGGACAGCATTGATGGCTGAACGACAATGTGAATAAATGCAGGTAAACCCACAGAAGTGTGCACTCAATAGTTCAGATGGTAAACACGGGGCTCGGTGGCAAAGTGACTGCCCAGCACGCGCAAGGCCCTGGGTCTGACCCCGGCATCACAGGGGGAGGGGTGCACACACCGAAAAGGTTAAACTTTATTATTACGTGTATTTTACCACAATTTTTAAAAATGAGAAATTGAAAAGAAGGCATTCTTCTCTGGCTTGATAAGCACAAAAAAGAACATTTCAAACGTCACTCAAGTATTTCGCTTGGTCATCTGCAAACTACTTCAACACATGGCGAATGACATAGTGCTGGTCCCACTCCACAGACGGACAAACTCCTGCAGAAGGAAATCTGCTTGGCATGCGCCGTCCGTCTGGGATCTCCCTCCCTCTGGAACTGAGCCTGAGCTGGGGGACTGTTAGGGCACAAAGCTCTAAACACCCGGCGCATAGACCACCCTCCGTGGGCCTCTCCTCACACACAGAGCCCATGGTGGGGGGGGTGCTCTTTGCAGTGACCCAGTTAAAAGCTGTGGCTGAGTGCAACTTCCTCTTTCACCTCCAGCCGCAGCCTCTGCTCAGGGCTGACCACCTCCCACCTCCATCTGAATCCTACACAGAGAGGACACTGAATAGCACCGCGGCATACCTGGCTTAGACGCGCCACTCTGTCAGCCTCACAAGAATGGCACAAAGTAGACACTACATCCACTTTGCAAATGCAGAAATTAAAGCTCAGAAATTAGGCCACTGGTACAAGGCCCTACAGCTGTTACAGGGTACAGCTAGGATTCTAACTTGACCTTGCATTTTCGCAAAGCTCCTACTCCCTCCCTTCTCCTTCCACCAAGATTCCTGCTTTAAACTGACCGTCATTTGTAATAACATGGAAAGAGAGGAGTTCTCAAACTTAAGTAACAACCTCCTCCTCCTCCTCTCCCCCCTCTTCCTCTTCCTTCTTCATTTTGTTGCTGGGGATGGAACCCAGGGTCTTGCGCCTGCTAGCCACACTCCGGACCATAAACCTCAATTTAAATGTCCCAAAATAAGAGGAAAAGGGGGACAACCCAGCATAGTTTGCCATCAATCATAAATTGTAAGATTACAAGAAGCCCAGCATACAAAGTCATCAAGAGCTTAACTGGATTACAGCCAAGATTTGATAAAATGATGGGAGCTCCCATTTTGCACCTTTAGAACTCTTTTATGCTATTTAAAACCAGCATCCAGAGATGTAGAGGGGCTGCTGAAAGGTGAAAAGTTTTGGCAGACCATTCTGCCCCTGCCACAGCCTAGTATCTTTTTTTTTT
>PVJO010005306.1:0-37292 GCA_004026905.1 Hystrix cristata | reverse complement strand
ACTCAGCCTGTGGAGTAGCTGGATTCCAGGTATGAGCCGCAGGGCCAGTCTGTCTTTCTTTCCAGTACATTTTCCAGGACCGGGTCTGGAATACTTTGCATAGTTGTCATTTAGATGTTGAGAGGATTATTTGTATTTTTCTCCCCTGACAGTCATGTGGTAAACAGTAACCCTGGTGATGAAGGCTGTTTGGCTTCTGTAAATACTGACTGCAGCACCTGAAAAGGAGAAGTGCTGGAGCCCACGAGACGGAGGCTCAAGACCACAGAGCGACCGCAGGCTGGGAGCAGTCACTTCGCCTCCCCACCCAGGGGGACAGCAGTGGTTAGGCTTTCTCCACCAGCCCTCGAACAGCCCTCTTTTATTAGCCCTCCTTGGGGACACAAAAACCCCTAAGGACCTTCAAAGAATGCCACTTGACCATTCTGGGAGCCAGCTCCGTCCTTCAAAAGTTACAGCATGAAGTGTTTATTTGAGCAAACCTAGAGCCATCCCCAGAATCCTCCCCAATGCTGCTTATTACCTGATGTGCACGGCAGGCACTAAATACCACTAGGAGGTGTGAACAGAAACTTTACCAGCAGTTCTTGCTGCTTATTTTTGCAAGCAAACCTAAAACCAAACACCAGGTAGACAAGAACAGCTGGGGACTACTTGAAGGATGTTAAAAATGGACTGGGAATCCTGGGCAGGTAACCTGGGCAGGTAAGAATCTCAACGAATGTTCAAAGTTTTTTAAAAAACCTGTTCTGGGTTTCGCCACCAGTTCAAGGCCAGCTTGGGCTACATACTGAGTTCAAGGCCACCCTGAACTACATAGTAAGACCCTGTCTCAAAAAAACCAAAATAATAACACTGGAAAGAAAAAACAGAAATTATTTCTCTATCAACATTATCTTTTAATTAAAAAACAGGGTAAGCAAGGGATATTTGACATAAGCGTAATTGGAAGAGACAAGCAAAATGATCCACGAATGTCTTACTACGAAATCCCAAAGTGAAACATGGTGTAAGTTTCAACACTTAAGAACTATTCCACTGGGTTGGAAATTTTAGCTCAGGGGGTAGAGCGCTTGCCTAGCAAGCACAAGGCCCTGAGTTCAATCCCCAGCACCTAAAAACAAAAAAACAACAAAAAAACACTACTCCATTTTTCAGTGTTTCTGTCCCTGGGTTTTTTAGTTCACTTAATTCCTGCCCCTCACTGAAGTAGTTTGTGGACACACCACCCCGGCCGCACAATTTGTGACAGCAGCATGGGTGTGTACCAGCATTACCTTTCACACAAGTCCAGAAAGCTCAAATTATCTTAGAAATCAGGGTTGGGTTCACTTTTCTAGTCCAAAGGGCAGAGTACGGAAAGAAAGCCATAACCCAAGGCAACAAGTTTATTTTTAAGCCCATAATCTGAAAAGTTAACTATCAAAAAGAAAAATAATCAAATGTTCTCTTCCAAAATCACATAACTATTTTTACTCATAATTAAAACTCAGTCTCTTAAAAATTAAAAAGATCTCTAAATATGTAGGAAGTAACATTAAAGGTGTATAAACTCTTTTCTTCCCTTTGGTGCTGGGGATAGAACCCAAGGCCTTGCACATGCTAGCAAGTACTCCACTACCATGTTACACCCCTGCCCTGAACCATTCTTCCATCCCACCTGCCCTCGTGACCCTCAGACCTCCTCCAGATGACCAGTGCCATGAGTTTTATAAACCCTCTCAGCCTGTCTCCTTATGTAGTCTGAGCGTATTCAAGCAAAAATGTGTATTATCCAGAAACACTCTCCCTACTGTTTTTATGCTTGTTTTGGTTGCTTTTTCGTCTAACGCAGTAAGACAACAGCTAAAAATGTATAAAAAGTCACTTACGTTTCCTAGCCTTTCAGAAAGATGTCTTAGAAAGGGAAATAATGAACTAGAGAGAGGCAAGGAAGACACTCGCGCCTGTGTCCATGGGAGGGAAGAGCATGCAGGACACAAGACTGGCCTGCTGAGGAGCCAGGCCGGGGGACTTGCTCCTGGGTCACACTGGGAAGCGTCCTGGGCTCCCACAGTCACTCTGGGACAGCTCAAGCCACCCAAGCCTGCCTGGCATACTGGCTGTGTGTACAGTCGCTGTCTCCAGCCCAGGAATGCTGACCCCAGGGGCCCTTCAGCGGAAGGCAGAGGGTGAGGCTCCCGTGCCTCCCCGGAGACATTCAAGATCACGCTGGCTGTTAAGGGCTGTCTGGGATGCTCCAAAAAAACTTTCAGCAGCTGAAGCAAACATGTTTTTCCTCTAAAACATCCCAGACAGCAGACAGGTACAGAGAAGTGATGGCTTCAAGATTCAGTGCAGACGTGTTTACATGCCAGGCCCTGGAGACAGAGATGAAGAGGCCTTAAAAACCGACCTTCCGGGGGGGGGGGGGTCAGCAGACATTGGTCTTAGATATACTGGGACACCTGCCATCAGCTTTCTAACTTTGAACATCAGGAAACTGCTGGGTAACTTCTCACTTTGAAGCATGCAAAAATAATTCCATGTGAAAAGACGTACCTACTGAATTATATGATTTCAGCCCTAATAAGGGTCTCAGCTAATTTAAGGGACTGTCAGAACAACCTACCTAGGGACTACCCAGGTCTCTGGAGAAAACCCAGGAGGGCCCAAGGAAGGGCAGGCCTGTGAGCTGCACGTGGCTGCTGCACTTGAGACACATTCGCGGTCCTCTAGGGGACTGCTACCTCGGGGCCCTCCATCTCCGGGTCCTCTTTGGACTCCAGGCTCAAAGTGGCCCACATACTTCCCCTTTTTAGGCCCAATCTCAACCAGGACCTCCACATTAGTCATCCCTACAGTAACTAAGCATCATGACTGGGGGATTATGGCCTCCGAGAGCTGAGAAGCAGGAAGAACAAAACAGCACCTGCCTGAGTGTTTAGAGGGAGGATAAACCCAATTTTTCTTAGCCAAAGTCATTTTAGAAAGCAGTTCCTGCACTATCTTCCCCAGGGAATAAAAATAAGGCTGGATGGCACCTGGTAAGCCACTGAGACATCTAAAAAGGTTCTGAAAAGGAATGATTCCACTGGGTAAGAATGTCTGATCTCTTTCCCTGATACCCAGAAAGCAACAAGAAGCAAACAGGTATAGAAATGTTTATGACCTAGAAAGGCTGGCGGTTGTACTCTAAGGTTGCAATGCAGTTTAACAAGTTTTGTGGTGGACAAAGGCAGCTGACATCAGTGCCTAACTCTGAATGCAGAACTAGCCATCCCCAACCTTTCCTCCCTACCCCTTCCCTCCGCCCACTGTCAACTCCCAGGAAGAACTCCTAGCCTACCCTAACACCTCACCTTTTTACTTCCAACTCTAAAACAGCTGTTTTAGTAGCACGAAAGTCCATTCACAGACACCAAACACAATACCAAGAGCTGGTAAATGACATGGTAGAGAAGAGAATACAGAAAAAGCAAGTAAAAAATGCTTTAGGTCCTTCTTTACATTATTTGGTCTAAAGAAGTACTCTTAGAAAGTGATCAAAACAGGTTACAGAAAAGATATCGTAACTTTTTTGGGGGGTGCTGGGGATCGAACTCAGGGTCTTGCACTTGCTAGCAAGTGCTCTACCACTGAGCTAAATCCCCAACTCCTACTATTTTTTTTTTTAATTGACTAAATCGGGTTAAGGACGTAGCTCAGTGGCAGGGTGCTTGCCCATCATGTGCAAGGTCCTGGGTTCGATCCCTAGCATCATAAACACAAACAAAAAATCCTATGCTAATCAGAATATTACTACTTCAGGAATTTTATTCAAGTCTTTTTCCTGCACATTTTAGTAGCAAAGAGACCTTGGACAAGTTATCTAAGGCTCAGGTTCCCGGCCCAGAAACAGGGTTAAGGATTCCCTAACTCATAAAGATGTTCACTAAGTGGCTTAATGCATATAGAGTGCTGGGAACATGCCTGGCTATAAGTCATTATTACAATTACCACTTAGTTGTAAACCAGGTACGCACATGCAATTTTATTTGTAGCACATGATACATTATGAATTTGTAATCTCCATGCCCATTAATTCTAGTAACTATCTGATATTCTGTGAAGTGCATATATGCCTTAATTTATTCACCCATTCAGAAAGTCCTTGAAAGAGAATTTAGGCTATCAACAGTTTGAGCTATTACTAAGTACCCAAATTTAGCCATCAGATATAAATAACAATGACTTGTACTTGAAGGGAGTAGGAAAAGATTCACCTACAAAATTGGTTTGTATTACATAATCTCCAAAATTAAAACACATATAAGAATTTTAAAAACACTAGGATCTGTGTATATTTTCTGTAATTTTTTGAGGGATGCAATGATTCTCACAGAATTCTCTGGAGTTCTACAAAGGCAGGAGAGGCAAGAAATTGAGGGTCCCTAAACTGTCAGAGACATGCCAGGATGGCTCCATTTGTGGAAGTACATTAAATCAGGGCGTGATTTTACAGCAGAAAATAATGCTAGATTCCTTTAGGTGAAGACTAAAGGAAATTCCTAGCATCCAAATGTGAAATTCTCTAAGAATTAGAAAAATTAACTCGTTTTTAAACATATAAGCCTACCGCTCCTGGAATCATCTGCTTGCCAGTTCTTTACAAAGCTTGATCATATTTCAAAAGGCCGCAAATGTTAATATTCTACCATCTGGTCCAGCCCTTTGACTTTCTCCCTGATGTAAATGTCATGTGTTATATTTGGTCTGCAAAGATCAAAGTTTCACGGCCACCAAGGTGTCCTCCCCTTGCACAAAGGGCTTTTAAGGATGGAGAAGAAAATTCAGTAGTGTGGTTCACTGTCCCTTGGCCAGGACAAAAGCAAACAAACTTCTGCATGACCGACATCAAAGAACACTCAGTCCACTCCTCGGCCCATAAGCACCCTCCTGTACCCCCTTCTGTGAGTTCCTGGCAAGGGAGCAGAGAAACTGTGATTTATCTTGTAATCAAGGTACATCCAAAGCAGGGGGGAAAAAGAGCCACACCACAAGCGTTTTGTAAAATTTTGTTTTAATAACAAATGATCGGTAAGAACAAAAAGTTCCATTGGGGTGAACGCATGTAGCGTTCCATGACCGTGGGAGGAAAACTGCACAGGAGCGCGCTGAAGGAGCAACGCCCTGAAGAAATCCCTCATGACGCAGCCTGCCTACAGGACACCATTCTTAATGACAACAAGAGGCCTTTTGAGAGGAGGCTTTCGGGAAGCCCTCATTATTCTACCTAGAGGTTAGCCTGCCCTTGCTGAAAAAGAGAGTATTTAAAGAGTGGAGTGTGCGGCAGTCATACCTCTAGATAGATTCCTCGGGGCTTTCTCAGAAAATGCCTTCCTCCTGCACCATTCAAAGGGCAGCATTCAGGAAAAGACAATTACCACTGCCTTTTCTCTCCCCCCCACCCCGCAGGCACATTCCTAAATGTGTGCCCCAGGGACACCCTGGGGACTAAAGCCCTTGATTTTTTTTCTCCCCCAGATTATCAACAGACTTCCCCCAGCAGGAGAAGAATTTTTCCTCTAATTAATGAGTAGACCTGGCTCCTTTGTCATTAGCCGCCAAGCTGCGGAAAGTAAACCTACCCTTCAATGCTAAGAAAGGGCACTGACTACAAAGCCAAATTCCAAACTGAGAAACTGAAGAAGCAGAGCCTTGACGCCCTATCTTGGGACATCCCTGGTCTCTAGTCCACCAGGATAAATGGAAGATCAAGTGGTTCTCCAGGTGCACGCTGGGTAACTACCACCTGTCCTGTAGAAAGCTCGGCTGCTCATTCATTCAAAGGGACAGTGAAGGAGCCCCCCAGAAGAAGCAGGCAAAAGTCAGGGTCGGTCCCCTCCTGAGCTGGCTGGTGCATGAGATCTGACTCAGGACTTCTTCCACGGGGCAGGGCCCGCTCTGCCAATACAAGGGTCTGGGGATTCCTTCTGTTGGAATTCAAGGACTCCCAAGCTTCACTGACCTACACCAGACCCAGAACCAAAGGTCACCCTGGGAATTGCTCTGAAGCAAAGATAAGGCCCATTCCTCTCTCCATCTAGGCCAGGGCTGCTACTCCTCCTGGAGCTCAGCCACAGCCAGCTGTCCCTTCAGAAGTCTAGAGGGAGAAGCTCGATTTTTCAGGACAGGCAATTACAACCCCAGTATTCTAATGGACATTGAAGATTACCACTGAGTGGGCAAGGACTGATGCCAGCTAGAGTGGATGGCATTTTAACAAGCACATACATCTGCCGGTGATGTATTTGTAACATTTTAAGTTAATAACCACAATTAAAATAACATATCAGATACTATGTATACCATCTTTCCTGGTGGATAGTTCTAGAAATACAATACAGGTCTTTGTAACCCAAAGGAAGTTTAGCAAAATAAAAAAGACACAAAATTCTTCTCTTCACTTACCATCCCTATGGGAGAGACTTAAATGGTTCACTTGGGAGTTTTAGTTTTCATTTATGGGTCTTCTCTTTCCTACTATTAGATGATTTTTTTCCCTTTTCTCAGTCCTGTGTGCTCCAGGACAGTGATGTCCTCAGATGCATCCAAGCGCACCGGCTACACGATTAGAAAACAAAGACCTGCCCTGTACTGCGGTGGGAACTACTTGAGACCCGGCTGTACACACCCAGTTTCAATGGCATTTCCTTGTCATTTACTCCAACAGAAGACTCACCTCACAGGTGGCACTGCCCAAAGCTGTCTTTGTAATGGTGACCTCACTCTGGTATCACTAACTGCTGAGGAAGAAAGCAGCTGCCACTTCCTGGTTTGCTCTCAATACCAAGATCGTTCTATTTCACTTATTTATTCTTATTACTCCCTCTCCCTCACCCCCTACTACATCCAATCCTTCACGACTCAGAGCAAATTAAACCCACAAAGTATTTCTGAAATCTACCTACCTCCGTCCCTCTCTGTGACCTGACACTACTCCAAGCCACCACCATCTATTGCTTAGATTCTGGCAACAGCCCCCCACCCCGGTTTGGTCTGCCTGATCCCAGGCCAAGCCAGGTTCAAATCCATTCTCCACTCAACAGCCACAGCAGTCTCTGGCAAAATGAATCACAACACCCCTAGTTTTTAATACTCAATGCTTTCGGAATTCTTTTTTTTTTTTTTCTCCTAGCAATGGATATTGAACCCAAGGCCTCACCCATGCTAGGCAAACACTCTGCCACTGAGCTACATCCTCAGCCCTTTTTACTTTCTGAGACAGGATCTCACTAAGTTGCCCAGGCTGGCCTTAAACTTGTGATTCTCCTGCTTCAGTCTCCTGAGTAGCCAGATTATAGGCTTGTAACTACACCTGGCCTATTCTTGTTAAATAAAGCCATGTCTTCCTCTTTGGTCTCATCTACACAATCATCCCCCTTCCTAGCCACCCCTGTCCTGGGGCCTGGTCTCCTTTCCTTCACTCTTTGCTGGAATTTATTCTTCAGGTATTTGCCTCCAGCAGGACCCCTCTCTCTCTCATTTGTTTGAGATGAGGTCTCATTATGTTGCCCAAGCTGGCCTCAAATGATCCTCCTGCCTCAGCCTTCCAAGTCACTGGAACTACTGTCATAAGCCACCACACCAGTCATTTGAATCTCTTTTAAATCATGCCCTTCCTGCTCTTTTCTTTTATAATACCTTGTTCTCCTCCTCTGTAGTGCTTATCACAAACACATGATTATTTATGTGTGTTCATCTGTTTAATGTCTACTCCCAAAAAGCCAGGGCCTGCTTGTTTTGTCCACCACTGCTTACACTGCATATGTAGCACTCGGCACACGGGCAGTGTTAAAAAATAGTTATGAAAAGAACAGATGGACTTCAGAGACAAAAAAGAAAAATAAAAGCAGTTGGAATTTCTTCCCTCCTAACTGAACGCCTTACAAATGGAATCATAAGCAACGCCATCTATCAAGCACAGGGAACATTTCCCACATCACAGATGACGACTTGGATGTACTTCCCCACTCGCTCGTTTTGTTCCCACTGCCAGAGCAGGTAGGGTTGTTGATTCCAGGACCCACTGGGTCCTGAGCACTGAGCAGTTTTCTACATCCGGGTGGGAGGGGTTGTGGCTGCTAAGAGGTGGGAGAGTTTCCAGTATTATCTTTAAGGGAAATTCCAAGAAAGAAAAAACGCCACTGATCGCCACATTACTTGAACTTTCCAACCTGTTACAAAAAACCTAAAAATGCACAACAAATCTAAAGGTATAAGTGTAAACCCTGACAATCATTTCTGAATTTTAGATGTCTACTTCATTTCTCTGCATCTAACTCTCCCAGAAAACATTTATTGAAAAGATTTTTTTTTAATAAATCAAAAATTTCTATCAATAACTTATTTCAGCATCTTACTATACTTACAATCCTTCAGACTATCCAAATCCCTTCGTATGCAACCAAATTCGTTCTTAAGTCTTTAAGAAATTAAGAAAATGACCACATATCACTCACACTCTCTCCATATCTGGAAGACTTCTACAGTACTAGTTTCATGACAGACAACGGCCTTCGAGTCACCAGACCAAATCGGTCTTTAAGAGATTATTTCCCAAAATTTGGTTGCTCTTAGTATCCTAAGAAAAAAATTTTTTAAAGTCCATCTAGGATCCCAAACTACATGAGACTACAGAGCTCAGCAGAGGATCCTACATTCTGGTCACCTGACTGAACACTGAGATTCCTGTCTGTACCCTGGTCACGGTACTTAGCTGATTCCCACTTGACCAAGACCTACTCAGACCTCAGGGCTTTAAAGGATGTATAAGCACAAGGTCAATTTACTTCAATTTTTTCTAACTAAAGGCCACATATTCTTCCCTATTAAATGTATCCTATCTATCTGACTATTTGGTGTTTTAAAGGTATGTGCCATCACACTATGTGACTAAACAGCTGAGGCTGGACTCAAATTTTCAATCCTTTTGTCTCGGCCCCCTGGAGTGCTGGGATTCCAGGAGTGGGCCACCACCCCTGGCACATAGTTGGCTCTTAATGCACTGATGGCTCTTGAGTTTCACCATCTGAACCCATGACCAAAGTCATGCTCTACTGAAGCAACTCACTTTTGCTAGAGATTAGGACACAGACAAACGCAGACAGACAAACACACCCGCACACACCCACACCCATGCATTGCCTGCAATCTCCAGAATAAGGTTTTAGCTTTTGTTTTGCTTCTGGTTTTTCATGCCTAAGGTGGAGTCAAACTATTAATAACTAGTTTAAACGACTTTCCTAGCCCAACCAGCTTCTTTCTGTTAAACTTCCACCTCTCGGTGCATATCTTGTTCTCCAAATCTCAGCTATCTTGGGCACCTGGTGATACACCAGAACACCAGACAGGCCTAGTTTAAATGGGTTCCCCCAACACACTGGAAAGTCCCAGGAAGTGGTAGATGGAAAGCTTGCAATTTTGCCTACTGGCAGAAAAACGAAGAAGCCTCCCACTGCACTTACAAAAACCCATGAACTAAGCATCATTTTCCTACAAGTCAATTCTGTAACTAAGTGGTAATCAGCTCAGGTAAAAGAAAGAGGAGCAGTCATGTAGGTTTAGAATTACCTTGGAGAAGATGAGGAAAATGCAGATGCAGAGACTGAACCCTTCCTGAAAGAACTCAGGAGGTTTTCACCTCTCACAAAGCAGTATACAACCTTTGGAATCTTTACACTGGTATCATTAGTTCAGGAACCCAGAAATACCCTGCAAACATTAATTAAGTCTGGCAATACGCTTGCTCCATCTGTAAATAGGGAAACTGAGGTGTTTAGAGACAGAGCAACCCAACGGTGAGTCAGGACCCCAGTGGACACCAGAACCAGGACTCTGGAACTTCCATCTCTGGCAGAGAGACGTGATCTGTCTTTCAAGGGAATGAAACATTCACAGACAAAACAGACAGCAGAGACGGAAGTGAATATCCACACAATCTAGGATGGGATAAGACAAAGGACAGCCAACAGCCAACAACCCAAGGCTTCAAATGTCATTTAATCAGATGGCCAATTAGCATTGCTTCAGCCCCTCCTTAGTAAAAACACCGCTCACCTTATGGCTTACAGGTTGATGCTATCTGATACCCCATCCATCTTCACATCAAGGCTTTCCATTATTTGTTATCTGATTTGAGTTCAGAAATGCATATTCATCTCTGGCCAGATAAGCGAATCAGACATTCCACTTGCAAGCATGTATGCTGAAACTGAACCCACCCTAAAAGTACAGAGTCTGCTAACGACAACCCCTCTGGCTTTTCCTGTCTCCCTCACAAGTAAAAGTTCAAATAGTTTGTGTATCTAAAACACACAGAGTGAATCAGCATGCTTCATGCTTTAGGTGCTAACAACACTGGCTGGGATACTGAAGGTCAAGCAAAGGAATCAGTTAGGCTAACTAATCAAGGCTACCTTTGGTATACGAGGTAAACATAATCAAACATAATTTACGGGGTTAAGCACTGCCCTTTCCAAACACCTGTGAAGGAGAACCAATAAATTAGCAACACTGGAGTGAACTGAGTTTTGCCCAGCTTTCCCTGTGGAAGGGAATACTACCCCGACAGGCAGCCCTCCTCTGAGAAGCAACAGGTGAGCAGCCACCCTCCAGGAGTAGGACCAGGGAGAAGAGTTAGACGAAAACAAAACAAAACAAAACAAAACAAAACAAAGAGAGACAAACTACAAAGAGAAGCAAGCTCCACTCAGCCAAGGGCCAACCCTCCAGCCAGCCATCAGTGGGATTCCTAACTTGGCCCCTCAGGGCAAACACCAACTTTTCTAGCATTCTTTATGGAGGAGCAAATTCTTTTCACCAAGCGCCAAGGCAGGTGGGGGTGGCAGTAGGCCTTTTCGCATGCCCGGCTCTGTCCCTGGGTTGGCATGGTCCTGGGGTGTAAATGGGGTTTTACCCGTCCAGCTAATTTTTCCAGAGCCCTGGCCCCGTGGTTCTCAGCTCAGGAGCTTTCCACATGAATTAATGCGTGTAGCATCCTAATAAGAAGCACTCGCCTGTCCACGTATAGTTTCAATTCATCAAAAATTCATTTAGTGCTGAGCGAGTGCCGAGCGCTGAGAAGGGTCCTGCAGATTCAAAACTGTTCTTGCCTTCCCAAAGCCCCCGCAGTGGGAGAACTGGGCCCACGGTCGGAGCTGGGTGGGTCTGCTGCGCTCCCCGGCCCGGCCCGGACTCACTGCGTCTTCCTGCGGCCCTGGTCGCGATGCAGCTCCCGCAGGTCCACCTCGGCGCGGCCCAGGAACTTGTCGAGGCCGAGCAGCGCGCGGTGCAGCACGGTGAGCTGCAGGGTGGCGGCGGCCGCGGGCACGGCCTCGGAGGACAGCAGCGGCGGCAGCTCGAAGGTGGCCTCCTCCCGCCACACCGGCGCGCCCAGGCTGCGCTCGGACACCGAGGTGGCGTACTTCTCCTTGCCCACCTGGATCACCGCGTACGCGTCGCTCGTGCCCCCGGGACCCTTGGCCCGCAGGCCCCGCGCCTGCAGCACGGTCACCTGCACGTGGGTTGGGGACCACACGGCCCCCAGGCCCCGGCCTGCCGAGGCCGCCAGCGACATGGTGACGACGACGCCGCCGCGGCCGGCTGGGACGCTAGCAGGAGACGCTCTCCGCGGCCCGCGGCCTGTACCGGCCCGCCCCTCCACCCGGCCGCTTTAAGGCTTCCGGCCACGCCCCCTGCTGGCGCTCCCGTCCGGCCACGCCCCCGCCCCGCCCTCCCCACCTGCCCACGCAGGGCCGCCTCACGGGCGCGGTGGGCGGGGCTGGCGCAGCGAGCTCGAGGCGCGGGGGTCACGTGGGCGTGGTGGGCGGGGCGCTTGGGGGATTCTGACCTCAGCGGCGGTGGGCGCGCTCGGTACGCGGAGACCGCGGGCGGCTCCCAGCCTAGCGTCCCGGGTGCGGGTGCGTGACTTCGTGACGATTGCTTACCATCTTCAGTCTCAGTTTCTTCATCTGCAAAATGAGCACCAGTCACCCCCTAGAACTTCTGTGAAAGAACCGTAAGGCCCGACCCACGATGAGAGCGATAGTGAAAGGGACCCCCAGTTCCCGCCCTCGGGTGGTGGGTGACTCGAGGGAAGGCAGGTGCAAGGCAAGGCGAGGTTCTGGTGAGGGCCTGAAAAGAGGAAGGCAAGCGTGTCCGATTTTGCCCTGCCCTCACCAAATAAGGCGAGGCCAAATTAGGAAGAGCAAAAAAAAAAAAGGAACCGGAAATGGGATTGCCAAACCAAACATCAGGACCAGTGGCCGCCCCCGCTCCAGTCCTCGCTGAGTCCCTTCGGGGCTCTCCCAGGGGTCAGCCCCAGGCTCTCCCTCGTCCTCTTCCTCCTGTCTGCGGGTGGGTGGTGTCACTCCTGGAGATGTCCAGGCCTGGCTCTGGGAGCCCCTTGACTCCTTCTCCTCTGCCTCCTGAAGAAACCAGTTGGAAGACAGACACCGGGCGGCTACAGTGTCTAATGGCGATCTGGAGAGAGGGATGGAGTCCAAAAGCCTTGGTTTGGGCACCATGTCCCCTTTTTGACAGCCTATTATCAACCTTATTCACCTTCATGGCTCCATTCATTTCCACAAGAATTTATGGAGAACTCACTTTGTGCCTGTGCCATGTGTGTGCAGGGTACTTCAGGGGCACAGGACTGAATGAGACTCCGTTCCAAGCACACCTTGCTAATACGAAAGAAGTCACATTTATGAAGCTCTGTGGGTGCTTTACAAAGACAGCAGTTCCTCTAAGGTGGTGGGTGAAGGGACCAGCCCTGAGCTTGGGTCCAAAAGAACAGCATTTCAGGAGGAGCAACAGACAGCCTGAATGAAGCTGTGGGGCCCGGAGTCCCGGCTCCTGGGGCTGGAAGTTAGGGTATTTCAGGAGGGCACATAACTCTGCCCAGCCTTGGCATCTGTCCTCAGCTGCACCTGCGTTAAATAAAGCAGATATTTTCCTCTTGCCTGTTTACCCGATGTGCTACCACATTCCAACTGGACAGGGTTGGGCTGTGAGGTCAAAGCTGGCCTTCGGACCCGGTTTTTCAGCTCCCAGGCTCCTTGCCACTCCCACCACCTTCACATTTTCAGTGCTGTTTCCACCATGGAGAGAGCACAGAAGGAAACCCAGCTGGGTAGCCTCGGGGGCTGAGTCAGAAACAAGTACGTCTTCTTCTGGGAAGGCTTCAGCAGAGGGAGGGAGCCGGAGAGGAAGGAAAAGTCACCAGCCACCTGTGACCTCATGTGTTTGGGTTTCTGTCAGGCCAGACTGGCTAAAGCAGAAGCAGTCGATGGGGAGAGCAAGGCCACTTCACTGCGCAGAGAGACCAAAGTCCTTGCCCGTGGACCGGGACCCCCTCCGGCACATTGTCCTGAGAGTCCGTGACTGACCGGCCATCCAGAAGTCAGAATCTGTCTTCCCTCAATTTCATAGCCCCACATTCTGGGTTGGATGCACACAGGTCCCGGATGAGGGCAGTGCCCAGGCTGGCAGGGGGCGCCGCCCTCCACCCCACCCTCTCTCCCAGGCCAGGCTGTTCTGGGGCTGCAGGGCCCCTCACAGGCTTGCTGAGTGTTTGTAAACAGCTCTCACAGCCCAGGCTGGCATGACAGCCCAGATGACTACTCATTCCTCCAGCCCCACCCGCCCCTAGCTGGCGCTGAAAGAGGCAGAGTTTCAGTCGCCCTGAGCACACAGGCAAGGTGCCTGGCAGGTTAGACTGGAGAGCCGCCTGTCATCCTCTTCCTCCTCCTCCCCCTCCTCTGAAAGCAGCAGAGCAGAAAGCGCCAGAAGTCCCGGCAACCAGAGTGGTCCTGGGCTCTCTGGGCAGCCAGCAGGGCCTGGGCAGCCAAGCTGCAACTAGGACAGATCTGGAATGTAGATTCATGCTCAGGCTACGAATCCCCAGTGTGGGACGGTGTGGTCATGCTGGGGATGGGGACAGGGGCGATGCAGGGGGCCACTATCCCTGTCCTGCCCACTGCCACACACTCTTCCCCACGGGAACACTTAAAGCAGAGGTCATCTTGGGGCTGGACATGATGGTGCGCGCCTGTAATCCCAGAACTCAGGAGGCTGAGACAGGAGGATTGCTGTGAGTTCAAGGCTAACCTGAGCTACACAGCGAGACCCTGTCTCAGGGGAAAAAAAGAAACAAACCCCCAAATAACTCCTGTCTTCATGTCTGGGAATTGTCAGGGAGAAATATGCTATTCCCAAGAGAGGAACAGAAAGGGACTAATAATGGCTCTTGTCTTTCTCCTTTGCCTCTGACTCTGGGTTATAGTGACAAACAGCCACACAGTGATTCATTCGCCCCACTCTTGGCAAACAACCATCTTGCCACTCCTCTGTGCCCAGTGGCCCCGGCCTCCTGCCCATTGATTCACTGTGACCGCCTCCCAGGTTGATGTGTGAGGAGGGACTGCTCGCGGCCCAGCGCTGGGACACAGGGAGGCCGAAACTGTGGCTGAGCCGGAGAGAGGATTGTCACAGTGGCTAACCCCCTCTTCTTATAACCTTGTTGTTTTATGTGTCACACAGAGGTAACGCAAATGCACTCTCCAGTTTGTCAGGTCCCCTCAGAGAAGGCCCTGGCCCCTGCCCCTGTGACTAGAAGGTGCTTCAAGTTAAGTAGAAGGGACATAAATGACTTAAACTTTCAGTTTTCAGCCATTCAGTCCCTGTTGCCACCGTCTTTAGCACTACCCTGTGCAACCGTCTTTTCACGACAGAAGGTTTATTTTTCTGATTAGAAAAGAGGTACATGTTCGTATTCATTGTAGATACAGGCCACTTCACCTTTCTGGAACTGTTTCGTGAATATAGGAGAAGACAGGTGGGTTTGGCTTTGGGTTTGGGGGCTGGGGATGGAACCCAGGGCCTCATGCATGCACGGCAAGTGCTCTACACCCCCAGCCCTTTCTCTTTTTCGCTTTGCTACAAGGTCTCACTAAATTGCCTAGGTTGGCTTCAGACTTGTAACCCCCCTGCCTCAGCCTCCTGAGGATCTGGGATTGCAGTCGTGTATCTGCCTTTAGCCTTTGTGCCTGGCTAAAAGCAGAAGTTTTGAGCACGTATTCCTCCCTGAGTTGTGTGTTGGGAAGCCGCCCCTCAAGGGCCTCTTCCTTCCCTGGCCTCCTGAACATCCCGGCCCGGAGCCTGTATCAGCTGCTGCCCCCACAGCAGCAGAGCTGGTAAGGGCTGGGTACGAGCAGCCTCGCTGTCCCTTTATTCCTCTCCCATTGTAGTTTTTCTGTTTTTTGACGTGGGGTGCCCTGTGCTGCTCAGGCTGGCCTTGAACTTGCTATATACTCCAGGCTGGCTTTAAACTCATCATCTTCCTGCCTCAGCCTGCTGAGTGCTGGGACTACAGGCGTGTGCCCCACACCCAGCTTCCTCTTGTGCTTTGATGCCACTGCATGTAGGACAGGCTGGTGGATATGCTGGCTTTAGACCCTGAGGGTAAAACTCTTTACCTAGGGACCCACTCTAGGGGACAACACCAGACACCCTCCCCGTGTGTGTGTGTATGTGTGTGTGTGTGTGTGTGTGTTTATTGGTGTCTCCCTCACATACACACTCTCAGTGCAGAAGAATCACATCAGGGGCCTCACACATACATGGTAAGCATGTGCTCCATCACGGAGCAACACCCCAGCCTAGATGACCTTGTTGAGTGCCCTCTTCCTACCTGCCTGTAAGCACCCTGTTGTCCCTCTTATGCATCTCTACCCACTTTGGAGAACTCCTGCCTTGTGTTAGTTAGGTTTTCTCTCATTGCTGGGACAAAATACCCGATATCCAAAGTTAGAGAAAGAAAGGTTTGTTTCGCTCACAGTTTGTAGAGGTTTCAGTCTACAGTCAGCTGGGTCCGAGGCAGGGTGCATGGCAGACAGGCAGAAGGCAGTAAGGTAAGCAAGGGATGCAAGCAAAGTGGGCTAACCAGCTTCTTCCTGTATTTTATATCTTATCTGGGCTACCTGGCTTTAGGGTGGGCAGTACTCCCACCCTTAATCCTAATACCCCTAATCCTAGTGTCACATCCTTGATCCCAGTAGAATTGCCAAAGCAATCAGTGGACTAATTTAGTAATCACACACTCTAGATCCAGCTACCTCTTACCACTTGTGGCTTTGGGGGGGTCATCTAGACACAAACCATAACATGCCCTATCCATCCCAGAGTGCACCACTCCTTCCCTGGTCCGCTGGTTCCCCAGAACAGCATTCTCCCAACCATCCCCAGCACCCACACTCTGAGTGAGGCAGACCTTCGGCGCTCAGGTCAGCGAGGCGGAAGTGTGAGAGAGCCATCAGGGAGTGAATCACAGCCTCCTCCGTGGCACAGTCAGCTCGACTTTTCCCCCAGACCTGTTAGACTAAAATGTATACACCATGTCCCTGAGACAGGCATTTCCAAGAGATGGCGCTTCCCAAATCCATAATGAAGAAGTAAATATTATCCTGATCATTCATAAATTTTAATAAACATGTATTGAAATATGATATCAATACAGAAACTTATTGAAATGTGGCATAGCAGCTGGGTATGGCGGTGCTTGCCTGTAATCCCAGCGCTCTGGGGGGCTGAGACAGGAGGATCGTAAATTTGAGCCTCGCCTGGGCAACTTAGTAATTTAGCAAGATCCTGTGTCAAAATAAGTAAAAGGGCTGGGGATAGTTCAGTGCGAAGGCCCAGGGTTAAATTCCTAGTACCAAAAGAAAAACTACTGCATAAGTGTCATAAAGAAAAGAAGATGTGAAGAAAATGAAGAAAATACACTTATTTTGGTGCTGGGGATCGAACTCAGGGCCTTGTGCTTGCAAGGCGAGCACTCTAACTGCTGAGCCAAATCTCCAGCCCCAAGAAAATACACTTAAATATTCTATGCGGAAGAATGTGTCTCCATACAGATGAAGACATAGTGATACCTGCAAGCATCGTCCCTCAAGTCCCTCCGTCTACGTCTCCTCTCCAGAGGTCGCCATGTTCTTCAGTTTATCTCCGTAAATTTATTTCACTATTTTTGTTTTGTTTGTTTTTGAGACAGAGTCTCATTATGTAGTTCAGGCTAGCCTCGAACTCCCAGTGATCCTCCTGCCTCGGCCTCCTGAGGGCTGAGATTTTAGGTGTGAGCCACATGCCAAGCCCTCATGTCACTATTTTTGAACCTTAAATGAATCAGTCAATCATTAGGTGTCTATTTTGGGTCTGGCTCTTACCACTCAGTGTTGTGTTGATGACATACACTGATCCTTCTCATTAGCAGTAATTGGTTTGTTTTTATTAGTTCATAGTAGTCCATGGTATGCATGCACCCCAGTTTATTTTTCCCTCCAAAGTTGATAGACATTTAGGCTGTTTCTAAGTGGGGCTCGTAGTGAACCAAATGACTGTTCTTCAGAAGATGTGCCTGTGCTGATCCTTGGATCTGTGAACGCTACCTTGTCTACATACGGGTCTTTGCCAGTGTAATTAAATTGAGGATCCTGAAGTGGCATGATCATCCTAGATGATCTGTATGCATGTTAACTCTGAATACAAGCACCTTTGAAGTCAGGCAGCCCTGGCTGGGCCTGGTGGCATGCACCTGTAATCCCGGCACTCAGGAGGCTGAGGCAGAAGGAATGTAGTCTAGTAGTAGAGCATGTGCTTAGCCCCGAGTTCAGTCCCCAGCACACACGCACACATACACACATGCACAAAAATCAAGACTCTCATACAGA
Source organism: Hystrix cristata (assembly GCA_004026905.1). Classification (NCBI taxonomy): domain Eukaryota; kingdom Metazoa; phylum Chordata; class Mammalia; order Rodentia; family Hystricidae; genus Hystrix; species Hystrix cristata. The sequence goes on along the minus strand of PVJO010005306.1, from coordinate 19,542 downwards.
TATAAAAACGAATGTGTTAAATTGTATTTAATTTACTCACGAGCTAGTGAAGTGTGAAGGCCTGTTCAAAAGTGAACCGAAAGCACAAACACATTTATGAGATTTATGAGTCAGGAATATTGAAATGAGTATGTGAATAGGGACAAACTGTCCTTCCATGGAGCAGTGGGAGCTGTCCCTCAGCCCAACAGTTTGGGTCCTTAAATTTTACATTGTTACCATTATGTGTTAGTTGCAGGGTTGTGAAATAGCTGCCACAGAACAAAAAATAGGATGACCCAGAGGGTGTGCTACAGATAATATAGTTTTCCACAAAATCACAAAAATGTCTCTTCTATATAGTATTAGATGGAGACAAGATTTCCTTTTTGCCTGTCCCATATATTTAGTGCCATTTATTTAAAGTCTCAGCTTTCCCCCACCAGCTCACATTGCTGAACTCTATTCTGTTCCCCTATTTGTCTGTTCTCTGCAGGGGAGAGTGCTGGGGACCCTCATACTGAACTACATCTCCAACCTTTTTAATTTGTTTTTTTTCATACAGGGTCTTGCTAAGTCACTATGTTGCCCAGTCTGGGCTCAAACTTGTGATCCTCCTGTTTCAGCCTCCCGGAGTGCCAGAATTACAGGCACGAGATACTACATCCAGTTTTGTCTATTTTTAAACCAATGCTAAAAACAAAAAAATGCAGCTTTTTTTTTAATTTTTATTTTTTACCAAGAATATGTATTGGAACATTGTATACATAATGATCATAATCAACATGGTTATTTTGTACCTGTACATGATGTATCTTGGTTTTCCCCCTTCCCCTCCCCTCCCTTTCATTCATCCACCCTTCCTTATGTGCAACAGGTTTATTTACATTTTTCCATTTTTTTCCCTTTCATCTTGCTTTCCTTTTAACCTTCCTTCTTTATCCTCCTTTTCCCTATTTAGTGCTCCTTTCTTTTGAATACTATCTCTTTTTATATATATAATATCTGTTATACCCCTTTGTCCTTATTTACACTTATGGTTTCTCATATCACAGAAACAATTTGATGTGTACTGATAAGTGTCTGATTTATTTCACTTAATAGTATGTTCTCAAGGAACATCCATTTACATACAAATGACTCTAGTTTATCCTTTTTTATGCGGTGTAGTACTCCATTGTGTAGAAAAACCACATCTTCTTTAGCCATTCATCAGTTGTTGGGCATTTAGGTTGCTTCCAAGACTTAGCTATTACAAATTGTGCTGCTGTGAACATGGTTGTGCATATATCACTGTGATATGATGATTTTAATTCTTCTGGGAAGATACCAAGCAGAGGAATAGCTGGGTCAAATGGAACCTCTAGTTGTAGTTTTCTGAGAAATCTCCACACTGATTTCCACAGTGGTTGGACCAGTCTGCATTCCCACCAACAGTGGAGGAGGGTTCCTTTTTCCCCGCAGCCCCGCCCACATTTATTATTGAAAAACGCAGTTTTTACAGTGTGTTAATTACAGTTTTATAACACATCTTGGCACATAGCAGTATCAGTTCTTCAGCTTTGTCCTTCCTCTATTAAGATTCCTTAATTATTCTTGGCCATTTACACTTTCATATTCATTTTTAGAATCAATTTGTCCATTTGGGGGGAAGATCTCTGCTCACATTTCCATCGAGATTCTATTGAATTTGTAGATCACTTTGGAAAAATTTGACATCTTTACAAGACTGAGTCTTCCGAACTATGAACGAGGGGTGTCCTTTTATTTTATTAACTTCTCTCCATGCTTGTACTTTTCCGTGAAGAGGGCTTCTCTGAGGAGTGATCAAAATTCATGGTAAATGTGTAAATGATCATGTGAGGTGGGACGGAAGAGTGCAAGGATGCAAATCACGTGAGTCCTCCAAGGGCGTGGGATTCTGTGTTGGAAAGGTCACTGGCCAAGGTGTGGAAGATGGGTAAGGGCGGGCTGCTGAGAAGGTTCTGGTGGCGTGGAGAGGGGGGAGAGAAAGGGACGCAACCTGGAGACCACCCAGCAGCGAGGCAGGGTTTGTTCAGGGTTTGTGGCACTCTGCTCTCAAGCAGATGACGAGGCAGACCGGCTCCCTGTCCCTCGTTCCCGTCCCTGTGCAGGTGGCCTGGGGCTTCCGCTTGCACTGCCGCGTGGACAGCGAGCCAGGAATCCAGAGGAAAGAAGTTCCATCTGGGATACACTGAGCCTTGGGGACCTTTGAGCACCCGAAGGAGGTGGAGAACAGCTTGTTGGATATACAGCCTTGAGCTCAAGGGAAAGATCTGGGCTGGAAGTAAGTGTCTGTTTACTTCACCAGCCCACAGCACCAGATTGGGAGAGGGGTGCCAGGAGGCCCTGCTGTGGCCTGGGTGTGATTTGTCCCCCAAGAGCTTGTGAGTCGGGAAGCCTGGTCCTCACTGCGATGGTATTAGAAAGGCTGACCCCTCCACCATTTTTTTTTTTTTTTTTTGGTTTTTTGAGACAAGGTCTCACTACATAGTTGAGGGTGGCTTTGAGCTCACTATCTAGCTTAGGCTGGCCTTGAACTTGTGGCGATCCTCCTGCCTCTGCCTCCTGAGTGCTGGGATGACAGGCGTGTGCCACCATGCCCAGCAGGCTGTACCCTTCAAGAAGTGGAGCCACGAGGACCTGTGCGCCCTCCGGAAGGGATCCTGGTTAGTCCCCAGGACAGTAGGGGACTGACTGGCTTCTGCATCTCTGTTGCTTCCTGTCTTGCGTGTGATCTCTCCCGCTCACACCATGATGCATGCTGTGATGCGGCCATGGAGGCACTCGCTGGTGGCCAGAAGGGACTGCCCATCTGTGGGCTCTCAGGGTCTAAAACCGTGAGCCACATGAACGATCCCTTCTTCCCTCCTTCCTTCCTTCTCTTCAGTACTGGGCATTGGACCCGGGGAACACCACAGTGCTTTGTATGTTTTTATTTTGAGACAGAGTCTCACTCAGTTTGCCAGGTTGGCCTTGAACACACAATCCTCTTGCCTCAGCCTCTCAAGTAGCTGAGATTACAGGTGTGTACGACTGTGCCTGGCCTAAACCTCTTTTCTTTATCAAGTATCCAACTTTAGGTATTTCATTATGGCAATAGGAAGTGGACGAAGACAGTATCTTTGTGTATACAAAGCTGAGCTGGAAGCTGTATGAAAATTAATCCCAAACACCATCCCCGTTTACTGAAGACCACACAGTGAAAAAGAACATGGATGTGCATGAACAGCAAAAAAATAAAGTCTTTACACATACCATATTGATATGCGTGTAATTTACTTGCACTGTAGAATTCCCTTGTTTGTGTTCTTTTTTTACATATAGTGATTCTGAAACTCTTATTAAAATTATACCAGTACTGATCAAAGTCTAATTTTTATTAGAACTATCGAAGTGTCTGTGATTCCTGAACTTCCAAAGGGTAAAACTGTGCCTAAATTTCATTGTATTCCAGAGTTCTGTGTTCAGTGGATTGAGTTAAATTGTCTCAGATTCATTCATTCATTCATTCTGTGTAGCAGGAGTCCAGATTTGCCTCCATTTGCACTTTAAGTCACCCATCACAGTGAGTTCCATTATGTATATCACAAAAATTCTCATTGCTCTATCACTTTAATTCTTAATTCTGTTGTCTTGCGTATGTGTGTGTATACCCGTGTATGGCTCCTACTTTTGTAAAGGAAGTTCCAATCACATATATTTATGTGAAAGAGGCCAACATGGATAACGCAGATGAAAGGGAGTGATCTGGAAATATATTGGCCTAGATCCTCATGTAGACCCTTGAGCTTGGGAACTTCAGCAGGTTGTTTAGCCACCTGCCTCACTGCAGGAAGCCCTGCTGCACTCTGCGGGCAGCACCAGATGATCTCGACGGTCTTGTTCATGCCTTAAATCCTTTGAAACCTAGTTTGATGTTAAGGTTGCCTTTCAATGCTTAGGGACCTCTGACCATGGGCCAGAGCACTTCAGAGAAGTCGGGGAGTCAGCGTGGCTGCTTCATCAGGACAAACAACGTCAAAAGGAAACCAGGGCTGGTGCTGGCAGTTAGGAAAGCTCGCCTGGCCTGCAAGTGGCGCTGGGAATATGTATGAGGAGGACCGCCCTGTCGAGGAAGAGGCACGAGGTCCCGCCGGGGCCTGGAACTGGAACAACAAAGTGGGTGCTGCCCTGAGGGGCCTTTGAAAGGCTTGAGGGTGCCATGAGATGCTTTGTCCGGACAGCCCTGGGAAGGGCTCATGCCAAGTCATGGGAAAAAGAAGTAGATTCTCAGGGCACACAACCAGCAGGGGCCTCTGGACAGGCAAGTACGTTCCTTGTTAACTCCAGTCCTGGTTTCCTTTTGCTCTTTGCTTGAGACGTGGAAGAGGCGTGTGTGGGCATCTCAGGATGGTGCCAACATGATGAGGCTGGCGGGAGGTGAGTAGAGACCCCTGCAGTGGAAAACAAATCTTAGAAGTATCATTGGGTGATGTAGTTTCATGTTATTTTCTGATTATATTTTGCTTTTTTGTCCAGTACTGGAAATTGACCCTGTGACCTGAACTAGGATCCTGATTAATGGCTAAGTTGCTCAGGCTGGGTTCGAGTCTGCAGTCCTCCTGCTTCAGCCTCCCAGAATACTGAGATTACATGCAAGCACCAATCACTGTACCTTTAACTTACATTCCCAGCCCTCAGTCATTTTTAAATATCATTTTAAATGTTCCAACCTTATGAGTTTAGAGCTTTAGAAGCTTGGCTAAGGGGAATTTAGAGAACTTCTGTGGCCTTGCTCTGGAAGGAGTTCTGTGGTCCACTGTCAATCTAAGGACCCTTGAATTTGCGAGGGATGCAGTAACATCCTTATGTCAGCCCAAGGGTCGATCAACACCTGGACGTCGGGCCTTTTAGAGTTGATTTCTCTGCCTTTGCACCCTGCTCTGTTTCCAAAAGGATTCAAGGCTGCCCAGAAAACCGCATAAATGAAGTTAAAGCACTATGAGAAAGCCGAGGCAAAGGGAAAACATGGGAGGGGCACGGAGGCTGTGGGCCGCAGAGAGCTGGCTGGAGAACTTGCCGAGGCTGTTAGATCAGCGTTGTTTTCCTTGCCCAGAATCCCCAGTCTCCGATCATCCCTCAGATCAGCGTAGGGGCAAAGCCAGGGAAACCACTCGGTTCACAGGCTAGAAGGAGCCCTTGCGTCGCCCTTCACCAGCTGCTCCTATGGGTGCCATCTAAACCTGGCTTCGCTGGACACAAGCCTGAAAAGTGTGTCGAAGATGTTTCCAAGAGTTTGGTCTGTTTTACTGTGGAGCGTGTGTGTGTGTGTGTGTGTGTGTGTGTGTGTGTGTGTGTGGTGGCGCTAAGGACGGAACCCAGGACTTCCCGCAGGTTAGTTAGGGGCGCTGCCACTGGGCCACACTCCAGGCTGGCTTCAGCTTTCCACGGAAAGGTGGGCAGAGGTGTCACCCTGCCGACGAGGGTGTGAGAAGATGCCTCGGAATTTCTTCACCCTCCAGAAAGGCGGCAAGTGCCGGCACCTGACCGGAGCCACATTCCAGAGAAGTTTGGGATAGCAGTGCCCGTGGGAACCAGCGCGCCCTCTGTCCTCCACAGGGCCGGCCGGAGCCCTGAGGAGCTCGAAGAGGAAGAAAGCCCCACCTCTCGCACAATCCTCTGCTCTGGCACGGAAAAGGGAGCGTTTACCAGGACACAGGTGCGACTTCTCAGGTGACAAATTCAGGCTGCTGCTTCTTGGCGCCCAAATTTGCTCAGCGGCGCCACCTGCTGTCTCAAGAGTGTTATAACTGGACAGTGCCCACTAGGAGAGCCTTGTCCCCTGGGACAGCTTCGAAACAGGTAGAGCGATTCCATTTGACCCAGCTATGCCACTTCTTGGTATCTTCCCAAAAGAATTAAAAGCATCGTACCGCAGGGATATATGCACACCCATGTTTACAGCAGCACAGTTTGTAATAGCTAAATCTTGGAAACAGCCCAGATGCCCATCAACAGCAGAACGGATAAAGAAAATGTGTTTTTTTTAATACAATGGAGTACTACTCTGCCATAAAGAATGATAAGCTTGAGATGTTCCTAGGTAAATGGATGCATCTTGAGACCATACTCTTAAGTGAAATAAATCGGACACACATGTTTAAATACCACATAGTTTCTCTGGTGTGAGAAACTGAAAGTGTAAATAAGACTAAAATGTATTATATTGGGAAAGGCAAGAAAATGTCCAAATGGGAAAGGGAACAAGGGAGGGGGAACGGAACAGAGGACAAGAGAAATAAGAAATGGAAGGAAAAAATGGAAACAAAGCTTTTGTAAATAGGGAGGGAGGAGAGGGGTGAGGGGAGGGGAATGGGAAAAAAGAAGCAACAAGGTATATCACGTACAGGTACAAATTCCCTATGATGAATGTTATCAATATGTACATCTAAAACGTACCATTAAAATAAAATTAAAAAACAGGTAGAGGGAAAGTGAGACAGTCCTCAGACCTGGTTTGTGCTCTCTCTCCCTGGGCCCCTCCCTGTGCCACCCCAACCCCTCGCCAACAAATGCCACCAAGTTCCCAGAGCGCCGCCTTCGCCCCACACCGCTGTCAGTGTCCCTCGTCATCAGGGTCCCGTGGACCTGTCAGCCCCAGACCTGGACTCCGCTGTCTGCTCTTCCCAGTGAGGAGGGAGGCTGACTGCTCAGGTTCTGGTGGAGTAGGCCCTGCGAGTTCTCCTGGAAGACATACTGTCTTGTAACTTTTTAAAGTTTTGTGGAGGTGAGTGTGGCAGTGCACACCTGTGATTCTAGCTCTCTGGAAGGCTGAGGCAGGAGGCTCACAATTTCCAGCCCTATCTGAGGAACTTGGCAACTTAGTGGGACCCTGGCTCAAAATAAATAAAAAAGGGCTGGGGGCATAGCTCAGTGCAGAGGCCCTAGGTTCAATCCCTGGTACCACCATCAAAAAAAAAATTATTTTTCCTCACCACGACTAATAAAAGTGGGTATTTTACCCCCATTTTATGGGGGAAAAAGCAGAGGTTTAAAGGATAATAGGTAACCCTCAGGTGCGTCTCACTTCATAGTCTCCTGACCACAAGACTGTCCTTTTTCTAAAAGTTATAATGAACTGTAGAAAAGCTATTTTTTCTTAAACACAAATACACCCTACCTCCAGCCACCTGCAGAAATCTTCCTTTCCCCTTCACTAAATTGGCCGCGGGGTGAGTTCTCGTCCCTCGGCCTGGCACTGCAGCTCTGCGCCCCAGGCTCAGCTCCAGAGCAGCTCGGTCGCCCGCTGAATTTGCCGGCTGAGGGACCCCGGCGAGCCAGGCTGCCCCGGGAGGCGCACCCCACTCCGTGCCCGGTGCCCCGGGTCCCCTGAGTAGCCCAGGGGGTGTCAGGGCGAGAAGGTCGCAGGGGACACCCCGGCTGAGGCTTGGGGCGCTGGACCCCGCGTCCTACGAGGCCTTGGGGATCCCCGAGTGCCCCCCCGGCGCCCTGGAGCTGGGCGCATCTGATTGCAGAGCGGAGGGAGCTGCAGGCCTGCTTCCTCCTCCGCGGCCGCCCCAGGGCCCACCCTGGCCTCGCCGGCCCGGCCCTGGGGGCTTGGTGCCCACCCAGAACACAGCCTGAGAGCGGGGCGACAGCGGGGCCCGGGCAGGTGTCCGACGCTGGCGGAGGCGGTAAAGTGAGGGAGACATAATAACGAACGACCTCGGTCACAGTGATAAGAAGCCACGTCCTCACATTGCTACAAACAGTAAATGAAATGATGCTCTGAGAGCAATACTGCGCCGTAAGCGCTCAGCACCCTCGTTAACTGTAATAGTTTCATTTTTGGTTGTTAAGGCAAACAGACTACTAAGTTCAAAAAGTGAAAATGTAGGGGCTGGGGATTTAGCTCAGTGGTTAGAGTGCTTGCCTTGCAAGCACAAGGGCCTGAGTTCAATCCCCGGCACCACACACACACACACACACACACACACACAAAATTCTTACTTGAGGGCTGGGGATTTAGCTCAGCGGTTAGGCCCTGAGTTCGATCCCCGGCACCACAAAAAAAAAAAAAAAAAGTGAAAATGTAGTCCTTCCCCCTTTAACTCCACCCCAGTAGGAAGAAATACAAATAAAAAAACTGCCCACTTCCTTCCATTCTTAACAAGTCGCTAATTTTCAGTCTTCCGTATTATTTTTGCCTTACATGCATGGGAATTTATATTCTTCTTTTGTCACTTACTAAATAAATATTTCCCTTGTTAGTACCTGCTTTTAATAATAGTCATTTTAGCCGGGCGTGGTGGTGTACGCCTGTAATTCCAGCACTCGGAAGGCTGAGGCAGGAGGATCACTGTGAGTTCGAGGCCACTCTGGGATACATAGTGAGTTCAAGGCCGGCCTGAACTGAAGAGTGAGACACTGTCTCAAAAAAACAAAAACAAAAACAAACAAACAAAAGTCATTTTAATAGATAGTTAATATTCCAGAAAACACCCCTAACACACCCTTATTGTTGGACTTTTAAGAAGTTCACAACACTTCATTAGATAATGCTGCACTGTTTTTTGTTTTTTTTTACTAGAGGCTTTTAAAATAAAAGTTAAAAAATAATTTAGGAGTTTTTGCTTTCGAATGCTCCCTACTCATAGAGTAGCTATCTGTCATCTCCGTTTCCCCCTTTTTCACCACTTTTAAATAGTCTTCTCTTAATTAAAAAAAAATTTAATTTATTTAAACACTGTTTTGCCTTTAAAGTTTCTATCTCCAAAACTATACAAATCCAGTCACTGAGAATCACCTACTATATATTTTTAAAGTATTTTTCCCTAAATGAGAAGGTAATAAAAATTTTAAATATATGAAGAAAAATGAATGTTATTCATAATCCCATCAGGTAGAGATCTCTTGGAAGCATATCATCTAGATTTTACTAAATATTAATATAAACACATACAATTTAAATATAATTAGCTTACAAAAATAGAGTCACATACTGTTTTATAGCATATATTTCACTTAAGGCATGAGAAATATAATGATAGTTAACTCTTAATATGATGCTTGCAGTGGGGAAGGCCCTATTTTGAAGTGTTTCACATGTTTATTGGTTTAATGCTCCTAATACTTGTAGGACACGGCACCTGACATAGATCCTCACTCTGCAGAGGAGAAAGCAGAATCCTAGAAAAGTCGTTTGACCTGCCCAAGTCGCACAAGTGAGAAGTGGCAGGGTTGGCATATCTAACCCCTGCATGCTTCTGTCTTGCTTTGGGGTCTGCTTCCCTTTACACATCATTAAACTTAGATTTATCTCTTCCTTCGTAGTGACCATAGTATGCAGAGGAATAGACACAGTATTATTTAGTTAGTCAGTACCCTGTCCTTTGGCATACAGATTCCAATAATTTTTGTAATAAGCATTCGTACACACACTTTGTGCACTTGTTTATTTCCATAGAATAAACTCTAAGAAATGGAATTGATGGGTCAGAGAGTAATCCGTGTTGGGCAGGGCACCAAGGAAACTGCCCTCTTTCAAAATACGAGCATATCGTAAGACCTCTGCCGTCTGTTGGAGGAGTGAGCCAACAGTCCTGCTGCCTCACACAACCCCTTTCTCCACCCACTTGCACAGAATGCCCCAGTTACCAGCCCTTCAGTGAATGCACCATCGCCATGGGGATGCCGGGATGGAATCCGGGACCTCAAGCACACTGGCTACACCCATGAGCTATACCCCAACCCCTTGCTGCCGAAGTCTTACTGCACACCGTCACCTCCTACACACCTCTGATATCCTCAAGACTTCTCATTCACTGGTCCCCACAACTTTTCCACTCTTTATCATTCCTTTTATATCTTTTTTTAAAAAAACTGAGATCTAATTTAGCATACAATAAACTACACATATGTGAAGTGTGCAGTTGATCATTTTTGATATATGTAGGCACGTATGGAATCCTCACACGGGGAGATTAAAAATGGCAGAGTACAGACCAGCAGCACAACACAGCCTCTCCAGGACCTCGAATCAGGATACCAGTCCACAACAATTTAGGGAAGAAAAAAGGAAATAGGTCTTCAAGAATTAAGACAGTGACAGGAAAACTAGAAACTACAGAGAAACTGGAGAAACTGAACTCAACACAGAGAAAAGAATGAAGCAGTCTGGAATGCTGACCCCAGCTCCCCAGAACGGGGACCTGTCACCACTTACTCAAGACCTAAGAAGGTGGCAGCTCCAGGGATAACCACAGACTGGGCTAACAGTGCTGGCCATAAGAAAAGCCTAAGGTTTTACTCTGAAAGTAAGGCCTGCCTCATGGCAGCTTGCCATATCTGAGTGGGTGTAGTTAACCAGGAGCCATTTTGGGAAAGGGTTAATTGTTTCAGACTGAGCTACAGAACAACAACACATCAGGGTTTCTGGGGTCACCCTACCACAGTGCCTAGGTAGGAGACAGTCACAGAGAGAGCATGGGCTAAGCATAGACCCCCGAGAAGTTTGAGCCCACACTGGGAAGGACCCAGGAGTCACCCTGTACGCTAAGAAGCCCGGCTAGTCGCGTGTGGTTTTTGGAAGGGCTGGCTCTGAAAGTGCCCTCCCCTCACTTCCTACATCCAGCACAGAACTCAGTGGTCTGTTTCCTCTCGCCATCTGCCAGTGTGATCAGGGCTACATGCTGGCTTGGACTGTTGCCACAGCGTGGGGTGTACAGGCAGAGGGGCTTGCGGGACAGTATTGGGCACCTCAAAAACCCACAGGCTGTAAAGCTAGGTGGAGAAAGCAATGACTTGGGGCACACAGAGGGACATGGAAATTGGGAGCGGCTGGTGAACACAGCTTGCCCTTGGAGGACCCCACCAACCCCCCTCACCCAGCAGGAAATGTGGGGCAGGACTAGGTATTCACACCCAAAAATGTGAGTGTGGAAACATAATAGGATTTGGTAGTGACTCACTCTCCCGCCCTCATTAATGGAGTATTCCAGTGCTGCAGACCTTGGAAAGAAGCCACTCATTCAGAAACAGAGGCATATTTTGGACTCACTTGCTCAGGTTGCTTTCAAACCTAAGATACCCTTTCAGCTCACTGCCACCTGCTAGCTCAATCCTAGCAACCCTTCTATCTTCGTAAGTCCTACTTCTTCATAGGTTTTCTCCAGCAATCCTAGCCCATGTTGAGATTCTTCTTTTCTAAGTTCTGGACACAGTTTTCTCTTTATATAATGTTATGCTTTAGATCTAAAATGTCCCCCCAAAATCTGTGTTCAGATCTCAGGAGATTGAATGATGAGGCTTCTACCTTCATCATCAGATTTATCTATTGGTTAGATTATAATTTGTTGGCATTGTTGGGAGGTAACGGAAACAGGGGGTGGAGCCCAGTTGAAGGAAGCGGGTCATGGAGTGTGACCTTAGGGGCTCTGTTTTCTCCCTGGTCTCTTCTTCTCTCACTCTTTCTCTGCTCTCTCTTCTGGCTGCCAGCCATAAAGTGAGCAGCTTTCCTCTGCCATGTGCTTCCGCCGTGATGTTTCTGCCTTGAAGTCAGTCAACCATGGACTGAACTCTGTGGAATGAGGAGCCACAATAAATCTTTCCTCCTCTAAGTTGATTTTCTCAGGAATTTGGTCACAGCAATGAGAAGCTGACTAACACAATATTCTGTTATGACTTTTATCACAATAAAATGTTACTTAGGGGCTGGGGATTTAGCTCAGTGGTTAAAGTGCTTGCCTTGCAAGCACAAGGACCTGAGTTCGATCCCCAGCACAAAAAAAAAAAAAAAAAAAAAAGTTACTTAATTGTTTCCTGTAACTAAAGCTTGTCTCCCAACCAGATTATAAAGTTCTGGGGGTGGGGGAGATTGGCATGTACCTGTTTTTTGCCTTCTCTTTGATACCTGGCTTGGGGTCTTAATATACTAGGTGCACAGTAAATACAAGATGGCCAATGAATATGGATATTCCCTTCTTCTCTGTGTTGTTTCCATCTTTACTGAGGCTAGCCCATTGCTTCACAAGCAAATGAAAAGAATGAATTATAGCAATGAATAATTATCACAGTATTTCTGCAACAACTAAAGCTTTTATTCCCATCAAGGGTCATGTCTTTTCAGAAGCTATTTCTCTGAGTGCTTGGTGAAGAGGACAGCCTCGTTGATGCTCTGGGTGACATAATCTATATTGTTGGCATTGATACAGGTGAAGTTAATCCAACCATTCTTGGGGACATAAATGTGCTTCTTCTTCATCAAGTATTGTACCTGTGGGTCTGTGATAGTCACAGGATCTCACTTCTAATTCCCTTCAGGCCCAGGTAGAGTTATGTGGGATAGAAACAGTCAGCATTTCTGAGGCCACCCCACTTTTCAAAGGAAGTAATGAAAATCTAGAGCAGAGCTGTGGACTGATCTGCAAAATTTAGTTGGCAAAATTGAATATTTCCGTAGAGGGGTCTAAAGGGAGGAAGGAGAGAGTCAGCCCCTCCTAGGCACTTACAGCTGAGTCCGAGATAACCGTGGGTGCCAGCCTGCTTGGTGATGTGGTCCCAGGAGCCAGGCGTTCCCAGGAGCCGGAGCTTCTCCTTCACCTTTTCCTTGATCAGCATCATGTTCTCTACAACCCTTTTTAAACTCTGCTTCCTGCCAAGGAAGGACAGCAAGAAATAAGAGTATGAGGTCGCCCTCCCATTCTGCTTTCAGATCTCCATGTTGCTTTTCTGCCCTGACAGTGAGCCTGAGAGCCCACCAGGCCTGTTCTCCAGGGTGGTCATGGGGGCTGGATCCTGCTGTAGTTTGCATCCCAAGAGTATCCCAGAAGGTCACACATTAAAGAATAGCCATCAGCTTCTGCTGCTGTTGGGAGGTGAGGCCCCAAGGGAAGAAGACGGGTCACTAGAGGAGGCCCAGTGGAGCTATTGGCATGGCAACCCTTCCCTCTTCCTCTTCCTCTCTCTCTGCTTTCCAGCTGTCAGGAAGTGAGCAGCTCACGCCACACACACTCCCACCATGACCTGCTGCTTCACCACAGGCCCAAGCAATAGGGCAACTGACTTGGACGGAAACCCCCAAAGCTGTAAGAAACCTTCCCCTTTAAACTCACTATCTCAGGTGTCTTGTTAAGTAACGTAAAGTTGAGTAACACAGATCCCATATTAACCAAGCACACAAAGCAGGCTGCCAGGCAGAGCTTGCCGAAACAGCAAGCCCCCATTGCTTCCTAATCTCTTCCTGCCATCCGGAAGTGTTCAGATAGCTCGTTGGCCTAGCTCTAAAATGACGGTCCTATCGCCTGTCTTCCAAGGTAGGGCAACCTTTGGCATAGCTTCAGCCCTTGGTGCTCAGTAGGCCGTCATTAAATTTGATGAAGGAGGGGAGACAGAGGCTACCTGGGCAGGGAGAGAAGGGGCCACTCTGGCCTCCACACTTACCACTCTTCCTGCAGCATGGGGTTACAGAGGATGGTGGTGATGATACGAGACCCTCTGGCAGGAGGGTTCAGCCACAGCGCCTGGGCGTAGCTCATCAGCTGGGACAGGACGCACAGCAGCTGCTCATTGCTGAGCGCCACGGCCACTAGGACGCCCACTCCTTCATCTGCAGGGTAAGGAAGACGGCCACCCTCAGCAGCCTCGTCCAGGACCAGAGCCTTCACCTGCACCTTCCACCAACCTTGCAGAGAGAGGTCGCATTCTGGTGACTTCACCCCCGCCCAGGCTGGCATCCAGCCCCAGGAAACTGCCAGAGAAAAAGTTCTAGAAAAAGTTCCCATAAATAAGAGTCCTCAAGGAAGAAGGCACTTGAAAGGTCACCAAGTCCTAACTTCTCATCTTACCATCCAGGAAAGAGAAGCCTGAGGGCTCAGATGATTTAGCCAGCATTGGTTCAGGTAGCTGATTATAATAACGGAACCCGGCGTCTAGCGCCCTGCTCTTCCTGTCTGCCTCCATGATGCTTTCTGGAGCTCTGAGCACCCTCCAGAGGACGCAGGATGTCAGAAACTTAACCGATGCTGTGAGAGCAGCGCCACTTGCGCCCCAGACTGTCCCCTCTCTTTTTGCCTGGCCCATACCGTAAATGCCAAAATTCCTGGACAGAAACTGGCTGCAGAAGAACTCGAAGCCCCAGGACACAAAGTATTGCAGGACTGCAGCATCTTCTTCGAGGTCACCAGTGGACAAACCTTGACAGGGGATGTCAAGAAATGGGAATATCTGCTTGCTCTGCAAGAGAACCAAAGAGCTAGGAGAGCGATGGAGGAAGTGGAAGGTGGTCAGAGGGGAAACCCAAGGGGGACACTAGCTCACCTTCATGGTGGACATCAGCTTCTCCCACTGAGACTGTGTCAGCCTGCAGTCAATGGGGTTCCCGATCACCAGGATGCAGCCGCTTGGCATCTGCTGCGGGTGGAGACTTCCTGGTCAGGCAGGTACCTCCTCCACCGAGGGGCGCGGGAGGGGAAGTGCTCCTCCACACTGGTTCCCACTGAAAGGCCAGGCAGATCCAAGCCCAGGCAAGGCTTGGACGAGTGGGGATGGAGCGAGGAAAGTAAGACTGTAAGTCACTCTGGGGAGAAGTTTCTGAGTGCGGCCTACCTCCACCACATCGAGAAACATGTCGGAGTCCACGTGCTGGCGCTTGGAGTTCCAGATGCAATATTCGTAGACTTTAAAGCCCATGTCTTGGAAGACGAGTCCGTGAGTCTCTGTGGGAACACAGCCCACCCCCCAGCTGTGGTACCCCGGAGAACTGGAGGCAGAATTACTGGAGAATGGGGATGAAGTTCATGCATCTGCCATTTTTCTCACGCCAGAGCAGGATGACAATGGTGGAGATCACAATAAGGTGGGAATGAGGAACAGGGATCCAGGGATCTCCAGCCGCCCTCATCTTGTGCAGCACTCACCTTTTTGACACGAGACGATGGAAACTATTTGAGCATCCTTGCGCCACATCCTGAGGAACTGGGCCCCAAGCCGGAAGGCACCGCTCTCGCCAGTAGTGTGCACGGCCCCTGCCTGCGGGCAACATACACACAGGTGTGGAAACGTTAACACACCTCACGCTCTGAGTATTGTTCCCGTTTTTTCTTTCCCAGTTTTGAGGATCAAAGGCAGGGACTTGCACATGCCACTGAATAGCACCCCAAGCCCTCTTTCTTGAAAAGTTTGCAAGTCAGTGGATAGCACAGGATTTGGCTTTAGATTCTGGCTCTACCTCAGGGCTAACATGTGGGACTCTGAGTTTAGGTGCTGCCTTTGGGGAGGCTGGGTCTTTCCACCGCCCCTGCAGATCTGGACCGCCAGTCCCTGCGGCTCACCCTGTTCTCCACAATGACTGGGCTGTGCTTGCCGAAGAGAAGCTCCAAGGAGGCCTGGGTGAATGATCTTAGGCCCATGCCTAGCAGGTACTCGTAGATCAGAGAGGGGTCCTGGGCAATCTGCTGTCGGGTCTTGTCTACCACGAAGGAAACCCAGGGGAGGCCTTCACTGGTCATGCAGACTGAGGGGAAACACAGACGCGGCTCCTGTGTGCGACCTCAGGGCCTCCAAGCCTGGCGTCTGCAGACGACCCACCAACGAGTCTGGCTGGGCCCCCTGCCTTTGGAAAGTTGCAGCCTCTCCCTTTTGGGGGGCAAGTCCAGGGACTGAACTCAGGCCTTTATACTGAGCTATATCCTTAGCCCTTATTTTACTTTGAGACAGAGTCTCACTAAGTTGTCCAGGGTGCTCTGGAACTAAGATCCTCCTGTCTCAGCCTCCTGAGTCACTAGGATTAAAGGTGTGCACCACTGTGCCCAGCTAAAACCCAGGCTGTTTTAAAGACTAACAGTTATACACTAAATGGGAGTTGTAGATACATGAAGCTACACAAAGGTAACCTTGACATTCACAGTGAAAAAGGCCGATTGCATAGCAGATGGGTTCTGTTGTTCAGGAAAAACAAAGAGAAAGAGGGAGGAAGGAGGAGAGAGGATGAGAAAAGGAGGAGGGGGGAAGAGAAAAGAGGAGAACAAGAGAGGAAAGAGGAGGAGAAAAGAGGAAGGAGAAGGAAGAAAGGGGAGGCTCACGCAGTCCCCAAGCACAGGGTGTGGAAGAGGATGTGGCTCTTACAAAATCCCCAGAAGCCCCTGGAGCAGGGCAGAGGGCACAGAATGACATGGGGCTTTCTCTGCCCATTTCCTCCTCTGGGGAGACTCCAGGCAGCCACACATAGAGCTTTGGCCTAAACCCAGAGCCACTGGAGGCTACCTCTGTAGACCAGGAATATCTTGTTAGGGTGATCATCCTGTTTGTAGGTCTTTAACAAGCTGCCCTCTAGCTTGTGGGCTATGGGCACATCTGCAAACACTGAAAGGGTGGGTGAGACGGAGACGAACGCGGGGCTGGCACAAGGAGCCTGCTCTTCCTCCATGCTGGGCCGACGGTCCTGCCTCTTCCCACTGCAGACACTGTGGACAGCTGGTTTCCAGGGCAACGGAACCCTACAACTGCCAGCCTGGTGTGACAATATTCAAGGGCCATGGGAGGGAGGGAAGGACACGGGATTCCCAGGCACCTTCATCTCACTCATTGCCTCCTCACCCCAAGTTCTCCCACCCTAAATAGCAAGCCCTGCCAACAGAACAGACAGGTGAGCCAGGTAGCCATGCCGGGCTTTCCCTGTGGAAGCAACAATTCCAAGTCTCATAATGATGTCAGTCCTGTGATGCATTTTTAAAACTTCTACTCTCACTTTGCAAACAGCCAAGTAAAAATCCCAGATCACTTAGCAGTTGAGGGGTAACTGGCTTTGTTCGTTTGTTTGAGGTGCTGGGGGTAGAGCCAGGGCCTGGCACATACCAGGCAAGCGCTCCACCAGTGTGCTGTAGCCCAGGTCCCACAGGATAAATGTTAAAGGCTTCTACTTTCATTTCACAAAGGGCCCAAGATTTAAAAAGCAAAAGAAAGAATGTCCTGTATTCTTGCATAAGTATTTTAATAGTGTAACTTGCAACTCAGTAAGTTCATGCTATGGTTGGCGGGTCAGGAACAAGGTGGGGTGGGGAAGGGTTTAGGACGCCTTCTCTGAAGAAGCAGTAGTTAGTTCAAGTTTACACTTGGTAGAAGCTCAGTGTACCCCGGAGATGAGGCTGATTCGAAGGAACGCGGTGAGTGCTGGAGGTGTTCAGGATCCTTCCTCAGGGCTGAGCAGTATGTGTTTGTGAATGATTTAGTGGCGGTTGCCAGTGAGTGAGGAGCACAGAGGCTGAGGGGACAGTCTCCTCTGCAGGGCCAGTCTCGCATCTTGCTTTCTTTTTGCCTTTATTTTTCTCTCTCTCTCTTTTTTTCTTTTTGTTTTTAAATAACTTATTGATTGATCAATTGATTGATTGATACTGGGGATTGAACACAGAGCCTTCTCGCTACCTCCTTGGTCCTTTTTTATTTTGAGACAGGACCTTGCTAAGTCTCTAAATAGCTCAGGTTGGGTTTAAACTTGCAGTCCTCCTGCCTCAGCCTCCTAGAGTGCTGGGATTACAGGTGTATGCCACCATACCTGGTTTAAACAATTCTTTAAATGATTGTTGTAGATACTGTTGGCGTACCCCCCCAAAAAAGACGCTGTTGGAGTCACCCTGAATACACTTTACCAGCCAATGCACCCAGCGTCTGCCCTCTTGGAGAAATGCCCTCAGCTGTCAGGAGCCCTCTCATCTGGAGGCCACCTGGACAGTTACACCCCCACCAACAGGGGCGGCCAAAGACTGCTTGACTCAGGCAGACAAAAGGTCGCCTCCTTGTTTCAGGGGTCTCGGTGGCTCATTGTACACTCCAGTGCCAACTCCCCCCCTAAGCCAAGGCTAGACTTGGCCTGGGGCCACACCCTTGCTTGACCCTGCTCATCATAACCTGCTTCCCTCCTTCCATGACAGATTCTTCCAGAAGGACACTAAGTCCTAGTTTGGATCATAAACATCCCCCAAAGGCCCAAGTGCTAAAGGCTTGGTCTCCAGGCTGATGGGCTATTGGGAGGTGGTGGAAACGTTAGGCAGTGCAGCCGAGTTGGAGGAAGTAGGTCACTTAGGCTGCACCCTTGAAGGACACATTTTTCCCCAGTTGCCTCTTGCCCCAACTTCTCCCTCCTTCCCAGCTGCCATGAGGAGCTGTGTCCCAACACTCGTTCCTGCCATGATGTTCTGCCTCACTACAGGCCTAGAAACAACCGAGCTGAGTAACCATGAACCAAACCATCTGAAACCATGAGCCAAAATACAGTAAATCTTTCCTCCTTTAAATTGCTTGCCTTGGGTATTTTGTCATAGCAATGGAAAGCTGACTGTCAAACTCCTTCCCCAGACCATGTGTTCCCCAAATCCCTGTCTCAGGCAGGCTGTGCTTCCAGGGAACCTGCTGTCAGGTAAATGATGATGAAAATAATTCAGATGATTATAGAAAACTTTAACATCAAAAACTAAAATTAAGGACTGAAGATACAGCTCCAGGGTAGAGCACTTGCCTAGCATACACAAGGCTCTGGGTTTGATCCCCTTCATCACAAAAAAAGTGTGTGTGTGTGTGTGTGTGTGTGTGCATGCATGCATGTGTGTGTGAAACTAAGAATGCAAATTTACTTTATTCAATCCTAACTGCAGTCAGCATTTTTGTGTACCTCTTCCAGTTTCTTTTCTATGACATTTATATCTTAGGGTAATTTATATCAACATTTGCATGTAATTTTCTTAAGTGTTCAGGTGGCTGAAAATGAGCTTAGGTTTTATTTTTCACATAAATCCCAAGAGACTTTCATATGTGTATTAATGAGCACTGAATTTTCCAGGAATATAATTACCGTATATATGAGTTACTTCCTTCACATTAGAGCACTAAACTCATTTCTTATATTGACCTAAAAAATAGGAGTTTCATTTCTAAATACTATCACAAAACATTAAAGGAGATATACTGGTCTAAGCCCATCTTCTTGAGTGTCTATGAAACATGAGGGGGGTCTACAGGGAGATTTGGGAGATACCCAGTCACTTAATGGGATGTAAGAATGATGTAGTCACTTTCCTGACTTACAGGAGAAGCACTATGTGAGAAAATTGAAGGGAGATGAAGGGGACATAAAAAGAATTAAGATGTATTATATACGTGCACCAACTCTCCAGGATGAATGCAATCATGTATTGCAAATATGTGCTAATAAAAAATTTTAAGAATTAGGATAAGCCAATACTCCAAGGTTCTTCTTAATTTTTGAGTCACTGAAATCATGCCTTGTGACTTACTGCTAGATATGATTTTACGTAATGTAAGCCCGTTTGTAGAGATAGCTGCGGGATCTATAAGAAGGGATCTATAGATAAGTTTGGGCCCCTGCCACTTGTGTCTCCCCATCTGCATCTAGACTTTAGCTAGCAGTCAGAAAGCTGACGGTCTGAGGTTTTTTAGCTGCTTACCACGAGGCAGTGTGGCGCTTGACTTCCCCAAATTCCCTAACTCCTCTGCTTCAAGCGAAGCTAACAACAAGTCTCTCGTCCTCGGGCTGGCGGAAAGGGGTCTATG
>PVJO010005305.1:0-100017 GCA_004026905.1 Hystrix cristata | reverse complement strand
AGCTGTACCAAAACCAGGGCACCAAAACCAGTAGGTACTCAACAAATTCTTTATGAATCAACACACTAACAGTCTCGGCTTTGTCATATTGTTTTCTTGTTCTCTCTCACCTGCTAAATCCTTATTCTACAAATCACTACATTGTGTGTCGAGGCCTCAATGGATCAGATTAAAAAGGTATGGCAACCGACCAAGCTACAGGCCATGTCGGGGGTGACCCACATCAGTCAACTGGAAGAGGTACCAGTTCTTAGCTACAGAGGCTCATCCACCTACTTAAAAACACGTAAATAAACTTCTATTCCTGGGCCTCGACACACAATGTAGTGATTTGTAGAATAAGGATTTAGCAGGTGAAAGAGAACAAGAAAACAATATGACAAAGCCGAGACTGTTAGTGTGTTGATTCATAAAGAATTTGTTGAGTACCTACTAAGTGCTACAAGATACATCTGGGAACAAAACAAAGTCTCTGTCTTCTTGGAGCTGACACTCTAGCAGACAGTAGATGGAGTTAGGAGCTGAGACAGGTAGCATGTACCAGGTGAGGAAGATCTGGAGCATTAGGGTGAAAAGAGGTGTATGTTCCCCCAAGAACAGCCCCTTATCTGGCAATGCCTTGATTTACATCCAAAGGGCAGTAATAAGGACTGAGACTGGTGCTTTAAACAAAAACACATCTAACCACAATCAAAAAGAACTGCTGAGACACATACATGGACACCGTAGCTCGGCAGGTCCTGTGTGTGCTTACCCAACTACACAATAAATAAATATTTTCTAAAATACAATTTTTCCAACCAAAGAAAAAACTTCAATGAATGTCATTTAAAATAGATTTTCATTTCCTGCCATTTAACTGATTTAAAAAGCAACGGCCATAAGTTCCATTTAATAGGCGGGTCCACTGGGGAGGACTGGTGGGCCAACTGTCAATTAGGTATTACATAAAAGGCTGCAAACGTCTCATAAAAGTGACGGAAGATCGTATTATTGCATTAAGCATGTCGTTCTTGCCATGCTGTTACACACCATAGAATAATAACCAACGCATTTAAAAGGTGGATATCATTCTGAATGTGCTTTTAAACTGTGTGTAAATGCAAACTGTCTTAAATCAGTTTTTAACACCTTTGTCAGGCACTTTCAAATCCTCAAGCGCAGAGGGAAATAATTAATAGGCCACGTAGCAGATAGAGTAAGTTATTGTCTCCATCAAGACATCTTCAATATGCGGTAATTTATTGTTATGCCTTTGAAAGCTGGGTTGTCAAATCCCAGAAATACAAAACTGATTTATCCCATCCATAAAGATTTCTAATGGTGCCATGCTTCAACCTCCAAGTTTTTCCCAGCTTCGAAGGTAAAGGATTTCCAAATGTCAGCAGAACCCCTCGGCAAGAGAGCAAGCAAACAAAATACAAAGCAGGCGTGGCAGAGGCAGAAAGAATGAAGACTTGTTTTGGGGAAAGGGCATCAGTCTCAAATGAAAGGAAAGAACAGGACGGGCCGTAACCAACAGCTTGCTCGAGATAATAAGAAGGCATGGAGGCCAAAGCAATATCGATAACCTCATATTTTAATGGACATTGAAGCGTCATGAATAAAGAAATTGGTTGGTAAATACAATTTTACTAGTGCCACCTCAAAACTTGGTTGTCTGGAGCTCCTGGGAGAGATGCAATTGCCGACGCTATGCTCAGTTCCAAAGAAACGGCTTTGTTGGAGGGGGAAGTGGAGTCACCTTGTAGATTGAGAAGAAATAGCCTCTGAGGACACTCTCGATCTTTAGGCAGAGGCATGGAGGAATGTATGTGAAAGAAAATGAAGACTAAGGATGTAACAGTGATGAAAACCCCTGCTTTTATGAGAAGAGAAGGAGTTGACAAATAAGCAGAGTATAAGACAATAGATAATAAAATGCTATCAAGAAAGATAAGCCAGGGGCTGGGGATTTAGCTCAGTGATTAGAATGCTTGCCTTGCAAGCACAAGGGCCTGAGTTCGATCCCCGGCACCACAAAAAAAAAAAAAAAAAAAAAAACCAAAAAAAAAAAGAAAGATAAGCCAGGGAATGGGACGCAGGAGTGTCAGCAGAGGGGGTGCTAATTTAACTCGGGTTGCTAGAGGAGCCCCAGTGAGAAGGCAGCATCTAAGCAGGGCTGGAAAGGGCTGGAGGGAGCCAAGCCAGCACCTGAGGAAAGGATGGAGAGAATGGCAGGTGCAAAGGCACAAGGCGAGAGCAAGCCTGGCAGGCTGGAGACACAGCGCATGAGCAGGTGTGGCTGGAGCAGGACGGGAAAGGTCTAGTGGCAGGAGAAGTCCCCACAGAGGCAACAGGGGCAAGTCTAGGAGAATTTTGTAGGAGTCGGTGAGAACGCTCACCATCGCAGGGTTCTGAGCAGTGGAGAGGCTGCTGTGTTGGGAAGAGACTGAAGGGGACAAGGATGGAGGTAGCATGACCACCTAGGTGGCTGATGCAGTAAATCCAGGTGAGTCCTGGCAGTGGCAATGGCCAGAGTCACAGTAGTGGAGGTGACAAGAAGTAGCCAGATTCTAAGTGTTTTTAAAGGAGAATCAAAGTGTTTTACTGATGGATTGACTATGAGAATTAAGAGACAAAAATAAGAATAACTCATAAATTGTTGACCTGAGCATTAAAAGAATGAAATTGTTTTTATTGGGTGGGGGGAAGCTCAAGTATATGAAATTTGGAGACAGAACTAACAGAAGTTCGGTTTTGATCTTTTTCAGAGTTTGGTGTGCTTAATATATATCCAAATTAAGATATTTTTAGAAAGTTAAATATACAAGTCTGGAGCCCAGAAAAAAGGCCAGACTAGAGTTACAAAATTAGGAATTGTGAGCACATGGGGCCGTTTTTAAAGTCCTGAGACTGGATGAGACAAGTTAGAGAACAATATGGATGGAGAAGAAAAAAGGCCCAAGGTTTTAGCCCTTAGTGTGCCAATACTTAGCAGTCAGGGATGAGGATATCCAAGGAGATCCAAAAAGTGTGAGCCAGGAGGAAGGAGGAAAGCTGGAAGAATGTGGTGTCCAAAAGCTAGTAAAGAAAGTATATCAAGGAAAAAAATGGGGTCCAAAGCACTGCTGAGGTCATGGAAATAGAGAAAGTAAGCTGCAGTTTAGTGGGTGAGGGCTACCGAATAGGACTGCTGAAGTTGGGAAGCTGGAGGAAGTGGTAGGAAGAATGCTAACTAGAGAATACACAGAGAAGTGGATCGCTTCAGGCCACGGTGGCCTCGTACCTACAGAAGGTCTCTGTGCACCCCAAGGAAGACCTAAACTACAGACTGAAGCCCTCTGTCGGACGAGACTTTCATACTCTCCTCTTGCCATAAGCATCCAACTACATCTCCCTTTCCCCTTGATGTCTCTTTCACAAGAAAACAGAACCAATAAGATGTCTTCTGTGCGCCTCTATCACATCTTCCCCACAACCTGTGTAGTGTCCTTGTGTTAATGGGTACACGTCCTCCTCTGACCTGAACTCTCTCGAATGGAGAAAGAAAGCAAATCTGGCAAAATGTTAAGGGTTATGGAATCCAGGTGAAGAGTATATAGGTGTTTATTGTGCCATCCTTGCAATTTGTTAATTTAAATATTTCCAAAATAAAATTTAGAAGAAATGGACAACAGCTCTATGCTTACCATAAAATGTATTTTTAAAAATTTAATTTTTTAAGCTTAGTGATTACTTATCAAAATGCTTATTTACATAATTTTGAGTAATGCTATACTAACCAATGATTGTAATGATACTTTAAATCAGAAAAAATCAGAATGTTACAGCCAAGACAATGAAATCATTTTAATTTAACTACACATGTGTTTTATTACAGTAAAGTATGACAAGATGAACAATAAAAAAGTTGGAATTATAAAATACACTACAAAATTATGTGTTACTAGTGAAGTAGAAATATGAGTTCAAGGAGAAAAAAGAATAATGTAAAATTTCTAATGGGTAAAGAATTTGTGCATTTTCAAATGTATAGTACTGCATATCAAATTGCTATACTATTCAGGTTCCTCAGAGTTATTTAAAAGAGTTTTGCAACTTTTAAAACAGTTAAACCCAGAGCATTGTGCACAGCTCTACAACTGAACTACATCTCCAGTCCCCTAAAAATACAAATATTTACAATATACTGTAAATGAGATTTTCAACTCTTTAAATTTCTGGTGAAAAAAAATCAGTATTAATTTAAAATGTTCAAAGGGGTACATCATTTTGAAAAATTATTTGAAGGAATTTCGTAGCAAAAAGTTTTGAATACATAAATAGATAGGTATCTAATTTGAAGGAAATGACTTACGAGGGTCAGGCCACTTGAAGACCTACTTAAATTAGCACTCACAGGCTCCAAGGAAGACTGCTTAGCATAGGAGTATGCTTTTCTCTAGCCACTTTTCTCCACATTGATGCAAGCATGCAGGAAAGAGCAGAATTCAACCACGTTGAAGTTTTACTAGGCAAATAAAACAAGAGAAAATAGAGAATCAATGGTATATTTCATTGAGTAATTGTAGTGATTTACCATAGGCTGAAAAGGAGGCCAATGAAGAGATGGTAGGAATAAGGAACATGAAAATGTGGTGACATCAATGCACTGTAGACACTACTGAGTTCAAAATGTTACTGGAGTCATAGAAAAAATAGAAGAAGCGAGCTATAAGCAGTGGTTTAAGAATAGGATTCTTGAAGTTAAAAATAATGGTTATGTGCTTGACAAAAGATTTAAATGACACTCTCCCATCACCTAGGCTTTGGATACTCTCCTTTGTTTGTGTGTGGGAGGGATCTATGAACATATTACTATTGCTCAGATGATTAGGTTATGTTCTGTAGCATGGAAGCCTAAGAAAGGGAAGATGGCTCCTGGTGGTCCAACCTAATCAGGTGAGTCTTAGCAAGGACAGGGTTCTTCCTGATTAAAGAGACTTGAAGCACATGGGTTCTACAGGAGAGAGCTTCTCCATTGTTAGCTATAAAGATTTAGGGGGCTGTGTGTCAAAGAATGTGGTGGCCTCTAGGATCTGACATCCAGCACAGTAATGGGAACCTCGGTCCAAAATCACAACTAACAGGAGCGTGCCACAACCATGTAAGCACTAGGCAAGAAGGAAACCTGGTAGGACACCAAGCAAAAAGTCAGGCTAGGTGAGTACAGACTTCTGTCCTACCCAATTTAAACTGATTAATGGGTACCATGTTAAGCCACCCAAGGTGTGGCAATTTCCTTCATGGTCTCTCAATATCTAGGATATGGCCAAAGGAATGAAAGCCTGAGTTATAATGAAGGATAACGCAATGGAGAAACTAAGATGCTAGAACAATGAAGTATCTTTTACTTCAAATCATCAACAGCTATGAAAGGACTAATGTGAAGAGTCAAAGAAACAAGAGTTAAAATCTACAAAGAATTAGGAGTGACAGCGGGGAAAGAATCTTTGGATAACTACTACAAGGAGGGATAGGAATGGAATATCTGAGGGCATGAGACCCAGAGCTAGGGATGAGGAGGGAGAGAGGAGAGAGATAGTCTAGGATACCAAGCAAGAAGGGACTCTGCCCGACTCTGGGCTCAGTGGTAAGAGGGCTCTAAGAAAAGAAATGGCCCTCACTTCAGGAAATTGTAGGGAAATAATGACTTGAGTGAAAAACAGAGTTTCAGACAGAAGAAGAAGATGGAGAGAATTCCTAAAAGTGGTTATGTAGGATGTTTTTTTAATAACTGACTCGGGGTTTGCAGGACACATTAGAAGAACATGGGTATTGGGGAATGGGGATGGGATCAGAAAAGGGGAGGCAAGACCCATATGTGGTGAGAAGAAAGGAATGAGAAATCACCTGGGTTCACATTTTCCCATGGTGACTAATACATTTAAGGATAATAAAAGGCATATATAACAGGTAGGTAGTGGTGGCCAGGATGTGAGCACTGGAGAGAAACTCCCATCTTAGTAAAGAATATGGCACACACGGGGTCTTTGTTCTTGATGATGAAGGTAGGAAGCTAAGAGTCAGGCAGAGCATGCAGACCACTGGGGATCCAGGTCCACTCAGGCCAGAGGCAGACTGTAAGCCCCATTCACTTACAAAAGGTAGATTTCAAGTCTGGTTTGGAGTTTTCAGCAGTCTAAACAACAAGAAAAAAGGAAAAGTAACTTAAATGATTCAGAGATTCCATAGGATAATAAAAGAGAAAGCCAGCTGGAGGAAATTATCCTAGGAACAGAGGGAGCATTTTCCCTAGGTCTTCAAAAGAAGATAAGAGGTGGGAAAACAAACACTGTTGTCAGCATCAGTATTACAGCAAATACAGCAATGAATTCCACCTAATTTGTTTTGTTTTGTTTTGTTTTGTTTTAAAGGCCTTCTACGCGGAGTGATGGTGTAATCCTTCTAGAACGTCAAATCTTTAAATAGAGATTTCGTGTATTAAATAGAATGGGTCACACATCCTCTCAGCCATCCTTCATAAATATTGTCTTCCTCATTACACTTTTCATAAGTATTTAGCTCCAGGTTATATTAAACAACAAACCCCTGTAACAGAGCTCTGTTCTGTTGAAAACCAGGGGCGAACAGAAACAGTTTTTACTAAAAACATGTATCTAATTTCCAAATGGAGTCGAACCAAGAAAGATCTTGATTTTCTTTTAGCGTCGCTTTGTTCTTATATACAAGTAAAAATGGATGATTGAAGTCCTACATTACTGAACAGTAACATAATAATTTTAATTTAAATGTCTTTAATACATGTTACCAAATACCCACTTAGGCAAAAAAATTATAATAACAATAATCACCCATTTACTTTAAGTGATATAAACTTTCTAGTGAAACTTCCACAAAAAGGGGGGAGCTACAAAATGTGATTTCAAGAGAGTTGACTGTGTTATTTTCTCATACATGGATGTTATTTGACAAACGTTATTGGGAAACAGTTATAAAATAATAAGTGGTATAACAGTCAACACAAAGCTGTTCTTTGAGAAAATAATTAGATGGCAGGGCCAGTTGCCATTGTGTACACTAACTTATGAAAATGAAAACTGTGGAACTGTATTACAGAAAATGTGACCATTCCTGATACATATCACAAAATAGCCCCGGGGAAGCTCGCGGAAGTGGTCAGACACATCAAAAACCCGGGCACCTGCCAGAAGATGCACTCTACCAAAAACAAGCCATCAGACAAGTTTCCCGGTTTGCCATGATTCAACAGTTCAACTTGGAGCCAATTTCAACTTGGAGCCAAAAAAGGAAACAACAAAAGAATAGATTTTCTGAACCTAAATAGTATAAGCTAGGAGGCTTTCATTTACAAATGGAAAATGCAGAATATCTGAAGGAGAAGCAAACACACCATTTAGAAGTCCTGACAAGCAAGAAGGGAAGCCTGGTCATAGGTAGGCAGGGGCTTTCCACCTTCAGCGTTGTGCTCCTGTGTGTTAATGACCTGAGATTCGACCGGACCATGAGGAAAGTGAGCAGGTGAACTGAACGAATTGCAACACTTCCTATGAGTCTGCCATGTTCACGTGCTTTATATACATGATTTTTTTTCCTATTCCCAGCATGCCTTTGAGAGGGAATCATTTTCAGAGAGGAGTAGAGAAGACACATAACACATTAGAGGTCACCAAGACACAAAAGGCAGTGGGAACTTGGTCAGTCCCACTGCACAGTTCACCTTCTTTTATCATATTGTCTCGGAAAAGCCATCCCATCTAAGGAAAAGCACCCACTGACGACAGCAGAGCGATGCTGTAATTAAGAAATTAGTGTGTTTATGCAAGGCGCTGTCCAAAAGGGTTGCAAAATATTAAGAGCTGCTCCAGGTAAGAGAGAGAGCACGTAACCAAGGAGAGAGGGGGTCACAAGCCGGAGGGTAAAACAACTTCCCCCTCAGCGAGGCCAGCTGATAAAGTATAGGAAAACTGGGGAGACTTTTTTAGACCCCTGAGATCCTTGCAAATAAGGAAACAAGTCTTCTCAAGGCCAGCGATGCAAGTAGCAAAGACAAAGAGAAAGCAAATTTCCTCTCCTCTCAGTCTGCACCCATTTTTTCTCTCTCTAACAAGACCCAGAGCTTTTTGTGTTAAATGCTTCTAGTGTTATAAAAGTCCTTATTCTGGCCACACACCACCCCAGTAAAATCTGCTTTCTTACAATGTTAGACCTTTTACCACCTCCTGTTTAAGCTGTATTACTGGTTCTCTGTCACCTTCCACTACCGATATGTGGGGTAAGATATTACAGAGCATACCTGTGGATGTGTGGGTGTGTATGTTCTTGCATTTGGACTTGTGCACATGACTTTATAGCTTCACGCGTGCATACACGTGTGCCTCTGTGTGTGTGTGTGCACACGTGTGTGCCATGAAAAGCCTATTTTTATGAATTACTACTGAGAGGAACCCAGATGAAAATTATTGCCAGTCCCTTAGGAACAGAAGTGATATTTTTTCTTCTGATACTTTGAGAGAAGTTGAGAGTTTGGCTTTTATCTCTACCTGTTGTCTGCCTACAAAGCTCGTTACTCGATATTATTGCTCTAATTTTGTTTTGTTTTGATTCCTCTGAAAGACTCAGAGGATTGTAGAGAGGTTCATTATAATTCAGTAATTAGTGCATCTGCTGCTTTCCTGTTCTCCTGACCAAAAATGCAAGGTCACTCTGTCCTGTGAAAGTCACTTTCTGCCAACATCTTACACATTAATTTGCTAGCATTAAAATCCAGAGGCAAGGAAGAGCAAAATGTCAAAAGTTCCAGCAGATTTAGTGCATGGAACAGCAGGAAAAAGTGAGTGAAAGAGGCCTTCCAGGCAACTGCCCTTCTTTGATCCAAAAAGAGTATAACTTCAGTTTTTATGTACGATAACAACAAAAGGCAAGAGTTGAAAGGCACCAGCTTCTGAAAGATGTCTCACTGGAAATTAATCCTCCTAAAGTGCCACACTCACCTTGTCACTCCCCTGCTAGCAAACCTGCCTAGCAGAACAACGTCTGCATCTGCACGCTTGCTTTCAAGGCTCCCTCTTGGTAGTTAGTGTCCGACCTACCTCCAAAGTTTATTGCTCAGCCCCACTTACAAGACGTTTCTACCTACTCAAATTGGTTTGTATTAAAAATAACTTTTTAAAAGTTCTCCTTTCCACTTTTGATACTGTTTCCTAGCCTCGAAGCAGGGCCAGCTTTAGGGTCTAGGACCAGGCGGCTGCCCAGGTCCTGCCTTCAGATGGCAGCTGCTTCTGCACTTGAGGCACAGAAGCGGTTGCCGTCTTGAAATTCTTAACAGTTTGCCTTTGAATCTGTGACTGTCCATCCGCAGGACCATGGAGCGCACAGCAGAGGCTCAGAGCCTCACTCACACAAAATCTCCCTTCCTGCTACCTCTCAAGAGGAGCTTCTTGTCCCTCCCTACGTCCTCTTCCCAGAGACACCCTCACCCGCAGTGGGAGCCTGGGCACGGGCTGGGAAGAGCGGGAGTCAGCATGTGTCCCATGGCAACTCGGGGCATGGCAAGGTGGAGGCTACCTGGCCCTGTACTCAAGTGCCACAGCATGGTCGGTCTCTGTCCGTCCAAGAGTATAAAACAATCTGAAGTAAAGACTGCAGTTCCTGAGGACCACCGCCTGCTGTGGACTGGGGCAGTGGACCTGCGCGAAGAAGAGATGAATCCCTGTGCCCTGGCTGGGGCGTCACATCTTCACTTTACTCTAACCCTTCAAGTTCCATTGCGGCACGATCGGAATGTGCGACCCCTACAGTGCTCATGTGAAGTCAAATTCCAAATGGTACTATAGAGGTGGAGCCTTTGGAAGGTGAGTAGTTCACGAGGGTAGAGGCTTCATGGGCGAGAGCAGAGACCTTACACAAGAGACCTAAGGAAGCTTGTTTGCCTCCTCTTCCACGTGAGGACACATGAAAGCTGCTGTCTTTGAAACAGACAGCGGCCCTCACCAGACGCTGAGTCAGCCGGCAACTTGAGTTTAAATTTTCCAGCCTCTAGCACTGTAAGCAATAAGTACTGTTGTTTAGAAATTACCCATTTAAGGTATTTGGTACAGAAGCCTGAATGGACTGAGACACGTAGCCTGCCCTGTCTAGAACATTAGATTCCCCAATCTTTCTATCAGATTCATCATAACTTTAGCTCTTTATTCAAACTGTTCATATTATTTGGAATTATAATGAGACCATTTTAAACGTGTCTCTAAACTACTTATATAAAAGGTAGTAGACCAAAGGTAAAGTTTTCTAAAAACCCATTAGGCGCTTCTTATTGGGTTCACTCAACTTAGGAACTATTTTTGATATCAATTCACTGACCTGACACTCTGACTGTATTATCACCAGGCTGACATCTATTCATTTTCTCCTTGAGGAAAATTACTGTGAAATGCCATCTCCTTCTTCCTCCCTCTGCTACCCCTAGTCCTCCACGGCTGGATCCTTTTACACCTCCCATGCCCGAAGTTTAGCTACACTGCAGTATACTAGATCAATAGTGAGTTCACTTCTTTGTCAAAGAGAAGTCGTTCATTGGTCACATACTGTAGAATATAATGCAGGTTTTACTCAGACTTTTGCAATAGGGGAGAGAAACACCAGTGTAAACTTAATTCGACCCTGCTGAAATAGAAGGCGAGAAGACTTTTAAATGTTAAGGTGTGCTGAAAGAGGTCCTGGAGGATGCTGGTGAGATTAGCCAATGTGATTAGGCCATCCGCGTGTGCTAACTGGTCCTACCCTCCCCCAGAGACTAGGAAGCAAGGACCCCATCCTCCTTGACGATTACACTGGAAGGGTTGGCTTCCAGGTCCTTGAAAAGGGCGCAACATCAGTTCACTAGAGGAACAGTTTTAATTTGATAGATAGATAGATAGATAGATAGATAGATAGATAGATAGATTGATGGATATAGATTCACAAAGTAGGCTTACAATGGCCTGCAGAGCAGAGTCAGGCTAAGAGAACGCGAAATGGCCACCTGCACACTGGGGAGCCAGAGGATCCAATCAAAAGTCTAAGGTCTGGAACTCGCTGCAGAGGTCTGGAAGCCTGAAGAGTCTGTGCTGGAAGCCTGAAGGAACTGAGACGAATATTCAAGGGTGATGATAGAGACTGGGTTTCCTCTGATGAGCCAAAAAGGGAAGACTTCCTTCATCTATCATTTTTGATGCCATCCAAGCTCCAGGCCTATGGATTGGTGACACCCACATCCAGAGTGGGTCTTCCCCCCTCAGTTTTAGGCTTACAAATCGATCATCCAGACACACCCAGGACTGTGCTCCACTAATCTGATAGGGGTTCCTTAATCTATTCAAATTTACACCACGATTAACTGTCACAGACACTCTCAAGGTGTAGGCAATAAATACCTCTTTATAGAGGGACAGAGGAGGAAATCATATTTCAAAGGAGTACTCTTTCATAAGAGTACTCCTCTAAGGAAAGGGAGGTGGGGGGCCTGTAGTCAGGTCTTGGTGGGAACAGACAGTAAATTCTTTTGGCAGCACCAAGAGCTTTCTGTGGCAGGCATTTAAGGAAGCTGGGGTCCACATGCTAGAAAAATGGCCTTGAGCTGGTGGAAATCAGACTAAGGTTTAGTCAAATCTGGTGGGCAGGGGTGAAGGTGTGGAAGAAGTGGGTCATTCCAAGCATTTCACTATTCTCATTTTAAGCCATTCCAGTGTCCACAAATTACCCTTCATGTCCATCTGACCAAGGATGCAAAGCTCCATTGCTAATCACTGGTGTCCCTGAGTTCTACCACCCTTGTTGCCTTCATGGGGCAATCCTTTGGCATCCAGGAACCCGAGCCAGAATCCTATATATGTGGTCATCAAGAAATTGGGTTTTATGTCACTCTTTCTCAGGAACCACTCACCCCTTGGCCACTCATCGGTAGGAAAAACAGGGTGGGCAGTAGGCAACTATGCAGAGAAACCATTTACCTAAAGAGGCACGGTTATTCCCCTACTCCCTGCCAAAATCTTCTCCATCAGTGATGTCTACCCCTTGAGATTACCCTGCACGGAATACAGATCTGGGGTTATGCCCAACTTTTCAAGAATGTCTTACCTTACCAGGCATTTTCCACATAGCATCTTTTTATCCCTCACAAAAAGCCCACAAGGGCAAAACAATGCAATATAACAATGTGGAAAACTTAATAACTGCATTTTTATTTTTTTATTTTGCTTCTATGTTCTGCACCAAGGATAATGAGACTCAGATTGAAAGAAACTGAAGCCTCAGGGAGATGAGGAAACATTTAGAGAACATTAAGTGACTTAAAGTGAGTGTAAGCCTTTGGGCCCCAAAAATTACCAACAAAAGCATTGAAGAAGCGATCAGAGAGCCCCATTAGTGGTCTTTGCAATGCCCTAGAGAATGGAGGAAACACCAAAAGGTTGAAGATAGCACATGGTTTCCTGATGGTCATAAAAGAGAGAAATGGTTATTCAAAGCAATGTAGAGGGCTGCCAATCCATAGCTTCCCATTGGCTTCCTGGGAAATTCCCAAATTGATATTGAACAAGTTTTGATGAGCTCTTTGGGAGCACACCATGACTAATATAGATCCACACTTTTAAAGTCATTTTTCCACCTTATTGCTTATTAAACTAATAAGCAGAACAAAACTGAGAATAGTACTGCTATAGACAACAGAATACATTTTGATCGTATTTTAAGTATCAAAAACAGAAAAAACATTACATAATTAAATTGAAAAACAAAACAAAAAAATTTGTAAATTCTTGTTTTGGGGTTGAAACAATCACTTGTAAAAGCATGAAATGAAGAACTATCTTAAGAGCAATTTACATTTAAAAATGTTAAGTTAGTTTTAACTCACAATCTTCATGGTCAATAAAGGCAACGAGTAAGGCAGCCACCAAAATGGCTACCCAACTTTAAAACTGAAGAAAATAAAATGAAAGGAGGTCAGATTTCCAATATACTAAGCAAGACTATATCTGGAGTCTTAAGAGATGGGAGGGCAGAGTGACATTCATGAAAAGGGATGCTATACCTTGGATCTTTAATGTTCCCCCAAAGACCAGCATGCTGAAAGCTTGGTCCCCGCCCTGTGACGCGGGAGGGAACTTTTAGGAGGTGGAGTTTAGTCGAAGAAGTTAGGTCACTGGCAGTATGACCTTGGAGGGGATATTGAGACCCTGGTGCCTTCGTTTCTTTTCTTTGCTTTTTGATTGCCATGAGATGAGCGGGTCCTCTGGCACATGCTCACCCATGAGGTACTGCACTGCCATGGGCTTCAAGGCAACAGGGCCAAGCCACAGTGGACTGCTGAAATCATGAGCCCAAATCAACTTTTCCTCCCACAAGTTGTTTATCTCAGGTATTTTGTCACAGTGATGAAAAGCTAATGAACAAGGGACATTGACAACCTGAAAACATTATATAGACTGGTAGATCTTCTTAGGGAAACACATATAGGACCAATCCAACAATCTGACATTCCCTTGCCTCAACCCACGCCAAACAATATGTTTTGTCCCATGCTTTTATTTTAGATTGGTCACTTCTAGAATTTCATGGACATGAAATCACAAGTGTATACTCTTTTGTGTCTGCTTCTTACACCCAGCTAAATATCTTTAGATTAATTTGCATTATACGTATTAGTAATTCAACCCTTCTTACTGTCACATCATATTCTGTTATATGGATATACTGCAATGTACCATCCATCCTTCAGCTGATGGATATTTGGATTGTTTTCATCAGCAATGATTTTCAGTAAAACTGTTATAAATGTTTGTGGTGGGTCGACCTGTGTCCCCAAAAAGAATCTGTTGAAGTCCTAAGTCCTAATACATGCAAATATAGCCTTATCTGAAAATAAGGTCTTCACAGACATAGTCCATTTAAGACGAGGTCATTATGGTGGGTCCCAACTTAATATGACAACATCCTTATCAAAGGAGAAGAGACACACAGAGGCACAGTGCCATACTGCCATGAGATGACAAGGCAGAGATGCAAGAATGAATTTATAAACCAAAGTATGCCAAAGATTGCACACAACATCAGAATCTAAGAGAAAGTCATGGCGCAGATATTTCCCCTAGAGCCCTACCAATCCCTTCATTTTGGACTTCCAGCCTTTAGAACTGTAAGAGGATAAATTTGTGTTGTTTAAAGTCAAGCAGTTTGTTTTAATTTGTTATGACAACCCCAAGATACCAATACAGCATTTGAGTACACGTCAGAATGTGAACACACGTTTTCATTTTTTGTGTGTCAATATCCATGAGTGGGATTGCCGAGGTGTGGTATGTTTAATTTCACAAGAAATGGTCAACCTGGTTTCTGAAGTGTAGTGAGTTTTACATGCTAGCTAGCAATGCACAAGAGTCAGAGTTGTTCTACATCCTCACCGATCCTTGGTACGATCCATCATTTTAATTTCCCACGTGGCTTTTATCTGCACATTTGTTGATGTTGGCCACTTGCCCATGTGCTTACTCGCCATAAGTGTACCTTCTCGATAAAGTGTCTCTTCAAGTATTTTGGCCATGTTATGGGGTATGGTGTCTTTACCAGATACACGTTTTCCATATATTTTCCCCCAGTGTGAGGCTTGTTTTCCATTGTCTTAATAGTATTTTTTGAAAATCTGAACTTTTCATTTGTATACAATCCACTCTATTTTTTTTATTTTTTTTCCTATACTAAGAAATCTTTGTTTATCCGAGGTCACCATGATCCCATCTCCTCTTCCAGAAGTTTCATCATTTTAACGTCTACATTTAGGTTCATGATTCATTTTGACTTAATTGAGACTGTGTGTTTATGATGTTAGGTAATTATCAAAGGTCATTCTTTTCCCCATGGATAACTTGTAGTTGAAATAAGTTAATTTGGTATCTTTACCAAAAATCATTTGGCCATATATGTGGCTCTATTCCTAGATTCTGCACTGGTTCTACTAGCTATAATATGTCTCTGTAGGCCACTGCTGCACATTCTGGAGTACTTCACCTTTACAGTAAATCTCAGAACTGTACAAGTCCTCCACATTCGATATTTTTGCCAAATTGTATTGAAGTGTGTCTGTTTTATCATTTACATCTCTATCTTAGAAGGCGCGATATATGCACACAAAGGAGCTTTCAATGAGAAGTAAGTCTTTCTGCCTTTTCTGGTTCCTCGGCTCCCAGTTCTTCACCCCCGGCAAGGCCACTTTTAGAAGTTTCTTATTGTTTTCTCTTTCAAAGATTACAATTGAATTTTAAAAAATTGAGTCAGAGTTTAAAAGCATGTTATTTTCAGGCACTTTTTAAAGGCCTATAATTTTATTTTCCATATCAATGCCATAATTTTATTTTCCATATCAATCCGAATTTCCAGTAAGTGTGCTTGTTTCAAGCAAGGCCTATCGATGTTGGACACTGGGAGATTCAGCCTTTACTAATGATACGCTTAATTTTTCCCCCAAGGAAGAAGAAGAGAGACATTTGTATGAATCACCCAGTTGCCTTAATTCTGTTAGAGTTGTTTAAATATGCTGCTTATTTTTAGTTTAATTGCAGCATAATTATCTAACACTATGTAATCAGAGCTTGGTGACACTAACAAATTGATCTGTGAAACAATCTCAGAACTCTGGTCAGGAAACATCCACATGCATGACTCAGAGGTCGCCCTCCTCAGAGAGAAAGACACTGCAATCCACACATGTGTGGATAGAATTCAATCCAACACTCATTGGTTGTCATACAAATATAAAATCTTATTCTACATAATGTCAAGGAATACAAAGATAAATCACACCCTGCCAGTGTCCTCTAGGAGTTCACAATCTAGAAGGGGAGATGAGCACATGAATCCCTGATGCCATTAAGAGTTCTAGAACTGAGACTCCTATGGAGGGCAGTGCACATGTGAGTGTGGAGGGAGGCGCACTCTGGAAATTAGATGATGAAACCACTTAAGCATTTGTTAAATTCAAACCACTCATCAGTGCATTGCTCTCTAGACTTGTATTTCATTTTTATTAAGTGAAATAATTTTATCTTTAAACTAGGTCAGTGGTTCTTCAGGATATAGGCTTATATGAAAGAAGGTAGTGTTAGAAACTGAAAACCTATTTTGTTTAATTCCTAAATTTGCCCTATTGAGCACATTTAATTACTCTTCTGGAAGCACCAAGCAAAAGTAACAAAGTTTTCCTCCCTCTGGTGAAGTAAAAAATGAATTGGGTGATTTGTTTCTTTGGCGGAACAGAGACAAGCAGTGATTACTGCCAAACCCGAGAAAAGTGAAGAGAAGGAATAATAGTTCTATTGGTGCAAGATTGAGAGAGGATTCCTGGCTTTCTCTGTATTGGCATTTTCTCTAGATTCTTTACAAACCATGAAGGCTGAACACAAAAAGAACTGGATCTTAGGACTCACTGTCTCTGAGAACTCACATGTCTGATTAACACATTATTGCTTGTGGGTAAAGTATGCAAGTTTGTGGAGATTAACCACCGAGAAATTTTTGTTCTTTATATGTGTTATTAACATGCAACAATTGATATGTGTGTTGTGAAGTAGTTCTACTAAAATTCCTTGTAACTTAAGGGGGAACATCTTTTCCATATAGTAAAAGTATTTGTGGGAAAAGGAGAGGGAATAATATGCTTTATTAAACACTTCTCCTGTGAGAAGTTCCTTAGACATGGTATTTAATGAAAGTGCTACATTTGTTTGGATGCATCTGGGTGGCATCAGCAATTACTGAATGTATTAAGTCCCTCACAAAGGTCAGAGCTTACAAATTCTGAAGGATGATTCATTATTTTACAGATATGTTCACTGATTAAGTAAATAAAAGACCATTGACTTGCCAGGATCACACAGCTAAAAGTAGAAGTCAAAAATTTCTCTCCTGGGCTTACTATTGACTGGTTATTGTCTCTGTATTAGTTGACAATGCTGTCAGCTGCAAGTAGCAGAAAACTCAACTAGCAGATTTGTTTTTCTCATACACCAAAGGAGTCCAAAGGCTAGTTGCAAACTGTATTGGTTCTGCTACTCCATAAAACCACCAAAAGCCCAGGCTCTTTCTCCTTTCCTTCCACCATCTCCAGCAGTCTTAGCATGCTGACTTTTCATCTTTATACTTGTCAGTGACCAGTCCCCCAAATGACTGCAGAAGCTCCAGCCATCTTATCTTCATACAAGATAAGAAAAAGAGGAAGGAGGTGCGCCAGCTCAAGTATACTCTTTGTCATGGAAAGCAGAAGGCTTTCCCAAAGCTAGCAACACTGCCATCTCATCGGCTGGAAATGGGTTATGTTGCTACCCTAGCTGCTGAGACAGCCATCATGGTCTATTGTAGAAGACAGAAAGGAGAAAGAGGTTTGAAAAAAATCTGTGAAGTTATTCACTCTATGATTTCTACCACAGGATATAATTAAACTATTACACTTTCTTAGGCTTTAATTTTTACAATGCTGAAAAGCAGTATCAAAAGACATTATGATTATAATCAAGTCAAAATAAGGAGAAGTTCAGAAATGCCTGAATATACAACAAACTGGATCAATTAGCTCTATCTTTGGCTTCACTGGAAAGTTAGCCCTTTCTGCATGTAAAGATAACCTGGGAAATTCAGCGCACGGTGGGGCTTTGTTTGCATTGCAGCTGGAAATCAAAAGCCTGAAATAATACAGTACCGCAAGGAGGAGTGAGCTTCCTCCCATCACCACACCACCCACCTCACTTCAAAGCCTCGTGTATCGGGCTGTAAGCCTTTGAAGACTTTTGGTCACAAAATAAATCATAGCTCAGCAAGTCTCTGATTTTCATGTATTTAAAAGTACAATCTATCAGCGTGCACTCAGCACTGGCAGGACGGTACTCTTCCGAGTCTGCAGACTCAGGAGAGTCTGACGGCTGTCAGACAGCTGTCAGACGGCTGATGGCTGTAGTGTGCTTTGTTCATGGTGGTGCTGGTTAATCTGGTATTTTGGAAAACCATTACGGAAGACACCAAGTGCAACAGGATTCGTTTCTCACTCTTCTATACCTCCTGGGATCTTCAATCCAGCGATAAATAAATAATCTTTGTGACAGGAATGTTGAGATAAGTAGGCAATGGATATGAAAGACAAGTTGTCTGTATACTTTCGATCCTTTTATCTAGAATGATAAGCACGGCTCTTTGAGAATGCCGACCATGTTAAAAGCTAGTAAGAAAAACCCAACATAGTCAAGACAGACTTAACAGCAACATAGAAACAGAAAAAGAGGAAAATGCAGAATAGTGTTAAAACCTAGAGATGGATGGACAGATGGGTGGATGGAAGAAGGAATGGAAGGAGAGAAAGAAGGGAAGTGGGAAGGAGGAAGAGAGAGGGAACAAGAAAGAGATAATAGGAAAAAACAGCAAGAAAGAAAGGAAGAATCTGAATGTACATTTTGATTTGCCAAGAAGACAGAATAAGTGGTGAATATAGTTATTTGGCCTTAAGAAAATTAAGCTTAAAATCTTAAAATGATCATGCTTTACATCCTTTTTCCCCCACTCTCTTCAAGCCTTAGTACCTAGTGTGAATGGGGATTTTAAATATACCTGTAATCTGAACACCTTCCCTGAACATGCAGCTTTATCCTGAGGATGGCAATAAGTGCAAAAGGCTGAAAAGATGACCTTTTTAATAATACAAGGCAGTTCACATTGGTTTGCCACATCAGAAATGAGCACTACAACAGAAAAAAATACTACTTTAATTTCAATTTAAATTTCTTTCACATGACACCACAATTTGTACCATAATTACTGTTATAAAATTATTGGTTTGTCTACAGGTGATTCTTTCCAAAGTAAGATCTCTGAGCTTTAGTTACGCTTGACAATGTAAATGCATTATTCACTTGTGTGTTCTAATGACTTTAAGAGGAAGACTGAGATAATTAATAAATTTGACTTAAAAGTTCATCTAAGACCATAAATACTAACTGGCTACATGAGACGGCCTTGCCAGGGACATTGCATGCTGTTTAGGTTTTCACAGTCCAGCACCAGAGTTAATACGGTAATTAATGGTGGGGTAGAAAGAACAGAAGCTTAGTGCCAGAAAGACCAGCCCAGGATCCACTGTGTCCCATCTGTGACCTTGAGTCAATTATTTAGCTTCCTGTGCCTCAGTTGCTTCATTTGAAAAATGGAAATACTAACATAGGCACCTCAAAGGATAGTTGTATTCAATGAAGTGACATAAAACACATGATACTTGGCACACAGCAGATATTTCAATGCATAGCAGTTGTTTTTTGTTTGTTTGTTTGTTTGTTTGTTTGTTTTAACCAACAATAGACATCGGAACTCATCTGTCCTAAAAAGTGCCTGCTTTTCAAAACTACTGGTAGTGGCGCTTCTGGAGTTGTGTGATACACTATCTCCATTGCCCTAAATGGTGGTCCTGTGCGTGAATTCATTCTCCAACAGTGACACCATATTCTCCTCTAAGGTTATTGGCCAGGTTTAGAAATTTCAATATTCTAAGCTTACCGATACAGACCAGAGGGAGATCTAGAGATGAGTCTCATTAGCTCGGTACTTTAAGCCAAGGGTCAGGAAATAGCACTCTGGCCAAACTTATTTTGCAAATAAAGTTTTATTGGAACATAGTCACACCGATTCATGTACATAGTATCTGTGACTGCTTTAACACTACAGCAGCACAGTTGAGTAGCTATAACAGACACCGTAAGTTGTGCAAACCTGGAATATTCACTGTTTGAACCTTATGGAAAAAGTTTTGCTGAGCCCCACTTCAAACACTCCAACTACAGCCATATTTGTGTCTTCAATTTATCTGCGGGGCACATTTTCCAGGCCAGCATTGTGCAAAGCTTGGTATCATTTGTATGTAAAATTGACACCAGTTGGTGACAGGAGCCTCCTGTTATTTATTTATTTATTTATTTATTTATTTATTTATTTATTTATTTAGTGTGTGTTTTTTTGTTTGTTTGTTTTGTTTTTGAAACAGAGTCTTCCTATGTAGTTCAGGCTGGCCTTGAACTTACTATGTTTGAGGCTAGCCTCAAACTTGTCCTGATCCTTCTGCCTCAGCCTCCTGAGTGCTGGGATTATAGGCATGTACCACCACACCTGGCCAGGACCTTGCTGGTCTTACAAAAAGGCTGGAGTACATGAAGCAAGCAGACAGTTGTAGCAAGTGATAAATGAAGTGCCCAGTTACACAACAGAGGCTGCAAATGATAAACTAAGAATCCCAAGATCAGAGAGGTCAGGATATCCTACAGTCTTGAAATAAACATTTTCCAGAGACGTTGAGGAAGAAATTAAATGTCGAAAGGGGATGGAAGCAGCATATATGGGAAGAAAGCAACGGCTTCCAGGCAGAAGATGAAGCGGAAGACACAAAAGCAGGAAGGGCCATGGTGACCAGTAAGGAAATGAGGCCAACTACAGTGTGGACTCCAGGAGATGGTGAACTGGCAAGAAGTATGTGGGGGAAAAAGTGAGGGTACACAATCTGACATGGGGAGACCTGGGTCTAGAGGGACTGGACTTGGCTCCAGGCAAGAGACAG
Source organism: Hystrix cristata (assembly GCA_004026905.1). NCBI lineage: Eukaryota > Metazoa > Chordata > Mammalia > Rodentia > Hystricidae > Hystrix > Hystrix cristata. The sequence continues at coordinate 79,397 of PVJO010005305.1, read as the reverse complement.
CCATGGCAGCTCTGTGACCTACAGTTACCACGTGACAAGGGCAGTCTTGGAGGAAAAGAAATTACAGACAAAAACGCCAACCAGAATTTTTTTCTATAATTAAAGTACGACAAGATGATCAAAGGCTACAAGGGAGCATCCCACATCTCTCACACAAGGCCCCCAGGATTCAGGATTCAGGAAAATAACTGAATCATTGTTTTCCAAAAACAGCCACCACTCTCAACTAATGGGTAAAATCCACTTCAGATAATAAACTGTTATGTTTATTAGTATTTAGGTTTACTTCAAAGGTCCTAAATGAAACAGTGGTATAACCATTCATCTCCTGAATTTCACATCAGGGACAGAGAGAGAAGACAAGTAGGCAATTATGAAGGGGACCCACCTGAAGTCACAGATAGGCCTGATACTAACATGGAAAGAGCAGCCATCAGGCCTCTACTCTCCCAGGGTCTGCACACAGTATCCCAAGGGCTGGGCAGAATATCACACTGAGCTGGCATGCAGCTGTACCCCACGTCAAGCCCATTGACGGCAACAAAAGGTCCAAATGTCTATCACTTGCCAGACTGAAGACATTTACGTGCAATTTAAAACGTTTGCGTGTCACCATGACACAGCAATCTGAACTGTGAACTGAAACCCAGCCTGACCTGTCCCCATGTTCTCAAACAGCTCATGCAGGAATTCCCCTCCTGACTCCACCCAACCCAAGTTTAAACCATCTGTAAGCATCCTGGAAGCCACAAGACCTGAAACGCATCCTTAAGTGTCAGTAGACTTGTGGTACTGGCCGGGGCTGCTAAAAGAAGCCTCGGCAGCAGCTTTATGCTAACACTCAGCTGGCCAGCCCCTTCCAGGACTGATCAAATGGTCTAGACATCCAGGCATCTCCCAGTGTGGACATGCTGGTCACTGGATGAAAGTCAAAGAATGTGATGGCCGTCCTAGTCATGCAGGGCCTTTGCCATGTCCATTCCCAGATTCTTTGGATCTGGCCATGCAAGCATTCTGGACAAGCCACAGCTTCTGCATGTTCTATTCACAAGACCCCATTCCAAAACCTGCACCATGGTACAAATTCTTCTAGAAGTTGGGATGGCTGGTTAAGCAAAAGTTGGGTAAGTATGGATTAAATGCTCCCATCTTCATTTGAACTTGTCTTTACCACAGCTTCTGCCTAGATCCTTCCTTACAATAGCAATCATCCATACTCCAAAGCCATCCTCCTGGGACAGAAGGCAGGTATGGCCAGTGATGTGATAGAAGATACAGGGCTTTGTGTGGGACAGTTTAACATAATTTAGTACAAAGCAAACAAAGTACCCTGCCTGTAGGGAATCTGAATTCTTCTTTCAGCTAGGTCCTCAGTCTTCTCCTTTGTAATGAAGGTCAACTCTAGCCTGAGTTCCTCAATTACAAAGTAAGGGCATTGCTAGTCGCCCCACCTGCTCTATTAGACTTTCATTAATAAAATGAGGATAAAATGAATTAGAAATGTGTAGATCATTTGATAAAGAAAAAAATATAACACAACGTTATTATTATTAGGTGCAGATAAATGCCCTCATACTAAATGTCACACTCAAACAGGATTACATTTTTTAACACACCTAGTTTTTCCTACTTAGTGTCAGAACCTGCTTCAGATAGTCAGTAACTGAAGGAGGTCTTTCATTCAAGAGCTTATGAAATTGACAATCAGATTTATGGAAACTGATTTTGTGATCTGTAATAAAAGTTGTTCCTTAGATATTCTTAGGCGATAGAACTTGATCCTGAATCTTCTAGCCAGTGTAGCTAAGATGCAGTTCTCTGGACCAGTACATTTCCACATCCTGAGAAGCCGCCACTCTAGGAATCAGCTCATATTTCGAGAGGTCTTAGTCTATACTGGTACAGTTGCCCACAGTAAGAAATGGCTCTCAGCTATCTCTCAGCTATTCAATGAGTGCCCAGATACTCACCAAGTGCTGCGCCATCCTTGGGACAAAGTATTGTCACCCAAAATACAGGAGATCTATCATGTGAAGGAGTTCATGCTCCATAGCTGAGTTTGCCCGGGAGTCTGGGATCTCACCATGAGAGGTAAGGTCACAGGGTTTGTGGTAAAAACCTTTGGCAGAAAAGCCACCCCCTGCTGGTATCTGAGCCTGAGCCTAATGTGCCTCCCTAACTGACTGGAAGGCTAGATGCCACGCACTGGTGACATCTTCCCAGAAGGTCCAATTGCAGCAACAGATCAGCATCTTCCTGGGTCATCCCTTCCAATATCCCACTTCCAGAGCCCTCTATAGCTGTCTGTATGGTAGGTCTCATAGCAACAGTTCCCTGTGAGCATTGACTATGTGTCAGGCCATGCGCCGAGAACTTTGCATTTAATCCTCTTAACAACTGCTGTCATCTGCTTTGTATAAAGGAGTAAAAAACAGCTCCAAAGATTAAGTAACAATTCCAACCTCACTTGATATAAGTGGTAGAACCAGAATTCAAACCTACACTGATTCCAAAGACTCCCAAAGACTGAAGAGCGTGCAATATGTTCGGGAGACTTCATCGTGTTTCTGGCAATGAGTTTTCCCGTTTTGGCCCATTCGTGTCTGGGAACAGAATTGGCTTCCTTCTGGTAAAAAGTCTAGTCTGGACTCTGTGACTTAGAAAAATAGTCAGGTGTTAAATGAGCTGTTAAGGACCCAAGAAGGTAAAATTAACAAAGCGTGTCAGTAGTGTTCTTTTTTAAATGTCAGCAATGTTCTAGGCATGGAGGAAAATCCTAATTATGATCGGGTCACACACAAGGTGTCCCTTCTTCCCTCATGGCTCTCAGAGGGGTCTACAGGCACTGCTGTCATCCTCCTGCCACTTAGGAGCAGGTGGACTCCAAATGTCACTTGGAGACACATCACAGAGACTCAGACAGGAAAAGCCAGCCGACTGGGTCCTCTATCTGTTCCATGAACTCTGATGTCCATGACAGAAAAACAGGCCTCGTGCCACCTCCCGTGGTAGGCTTTGTTATTTGAACAATCAATCACTCCAAATGGTAGAGCAGCTTTCTTAGCGACTTTCCAGGGAGCCGCCCTGCTCAGAACAAGACTCTCGGGTTTCTTGCTTCTTCCATCTGAAGCTGGGAGGGGGAACTTCAGATTCTCCAAATGTAGGGAAGACATTGCAGACAAAAAAAGCCTCTTTGTGAAAGCCTTATTTGAAAGGCATGCACAGATGAGTTAGAATCTGGGACTGTGTCCAGGTGGAAGTCTTGCCTGGAATTCCTAATGCATTCTTTCTCTTATTAAAATAATATAGGGAATCGGGTGGCTTGTTGCTTCTCTGCATGTAGTCGATTTGGCTCATGCTGTGTGACCATTTAAAATCGGACCTCAAGTGCCAGTTTCAAGATCTTCTCACTCTGAGTACATTTCCATTCCACACAACAAGCCCATAGTTGTGGCCTACACTATTTCTCCAGGCAAACGTAATTCGGTAGAATAAAACCCCTGGCCAGAAACGGTACAACTTGTCAAGCTACTCAATGTCTCACGCATTGGCCCCACCCTCACCTTGCCCATGGCCACTTTTCTGGTATATCTCTTCTCTCCCCAGGAACAGACCTCCCTTTGTAGTCCAGGGAAGGTGTTTCCAAGTGCCTGGATGCACATGACACTCAGACCCAACCTGCCTGCCCAATGAGTATAGTTATCAACATGCAGGGAGACAAACTCTTTCCCAAGGGCAAGTGATGGAGGTAGGGGAGTGGGGGTCAAGGTACAACTAGATTTGTTTTCAAGAACGAGTTTGCAATTCCCCTTGACTTCCATTTTCTCCCAAAGAAACATGGGGTAAAATATGGAAGATCCCAACATTTTCCATGAGGTAAATAGCCTTCCGCAATGCAGCCAAGAAGATAGATAGATGATAGATAGATAGATAGATAAATAGATAGATAGATAGATAGATAGATAGATAGATAGATAGATAAAATCCTTTACCTTGGTAGCTCCTAAACATAGTTTGCTCAGGCTTTAGACAGCTGGAGCAGTGAGAGACCAACCCTGAACTGCCTTGGAGTCAGAGAAAACATCCAATGGGAATCCAGCAACCTGCAAGAAGCCAAAGAGCACAGCACTGTTGCCTTCTGTTACCACAGCCAGTTCCCTGGCGGGGTCTTTTCTCTGGCCCATTGAGAACATCCTTCTTTATCTGAGGCTTGGAGCAGATGAAAATGCAATTGTACCATTCACGGCATCCACATAGGAACAGCCAGTTATAATCTCTGAGAGGAAGGAAATAAGATGGTGTTTCATTTTTAAGTAGCCCTGGAGATTTCAATGATTGCATTAAAATTTTAATCACAAACTCCTTAAGTTAGAAGAGAAAAAAAAAAAAAGCCCACAAAGGACTCATTGTAGAAGAGAGTTTCACCATTTGGAGTTCTTTTATAAATTTGTGTCAGATCACAATTTGCTGTCTGGGAAATGTAAATTAGTTATTAATGAGCCAAAATTCAAACATCAAAGCCTGTGCACCCGCATGCAGGAGAGAAACAAAGAGCTCTCACAGCACCATCAACTGCGTTGTGTGCAGTGGCCTGAATGTGGCACTCGTTTTGAGCCGCTTTGCTGGCCTTTTATGAGGATCACTTTTAGCGAATGCAATGGCACAGGGCACTTGCACCACCAGCTTCACCTCCACGTGAGCACAGCGTGACTGTCTGAGTTTTGGGCAGCAGGCAGCATGCATGTGCCCAAAAGTGGCTTTGCACAAAGCAGACCTGACAACCCCTTTCCTTTCCACCTCGCTCACACACCTGACCACTTTCACGGTGCATTTCACGTTTGCAGTATGACCTGATCCAACGAACATCAGGGCAGGAACCTGTTTTTGATATATTCCCATGTAGTTCTCTTTATCTCTGCAACTCCTTTTACTTCCACTGAGTTCAAGAACTAAGATATAAAGTGCACGCACAGAATGAGAAGAAAGACAGCTATTTTTGAGTGTGGAAATGGTAATAACAGTTATCTAACCAAAGACCTGCCGGCATTTAGAAAGATTCAATGTGTTCATCCTTTCAGCAGACACACAGATCCATGTGGGTAGAGAACCAGAAAAATGTCCAAGTCTGTCTCACTTTTCCATCCCCATCCTAGACCCATCACCTGGAACTTGATACCCCAGACATGTTGAATATATTTCAGCTCTTCTAACCAATTACAGTTTCTCTCACCTAGGGACCTTCAAAAATACTAGTTTCTGGAGCCAGATTTTATTCATCCTCCCTTCCACCTGGTTAGCCCCTCTTTGGACCCTGAGCCTAGACCGTGCTCTCCCCCACATTTATCCTAAACGGCACTGCTTGCCCATCCTTCATATTCCACGTATCTCTGAACTTCCTAAATTGGGAGTTTCACACTGCATCACACTGCATCACACTGCAGTGCATTTTACCTATGGATTGATTTGTTTGTGTCCTTTTCCAGGCTCCGAACTTATGAGATTTGAGACTCCTTTTTTATTCACTTTCTATCAGCTTCCTCTGCCTGGCTGTTGAATGCCCCCACTCACAGTAGGAAACCTAATACATGTTTGCTACATGGTGGGCTGATGAATACCCACACAGATATCTCCTCCACCACTATCCCAGGAAGAAAGCAGATTCTTATTCCTGCACTTTGGCTATGGACGAACACCACTCAGTGCTGGCACTATAGTGCCCTCTTCTCTGAACATACCTTGGGAATGTGGCACCTCACTCAAGGCCTAAAGGTACTTGAGTTGCTTCACTACAGTAAACAGGACTCCGAGCCCCCTAGACAGTGTGGAGATCACAGGTGTTCAGTGAGGCCGCAGTAGGCTTCACTTAGCTCCACATAAGGCCTCCTCAAGTCAACGTCCTTCCTGAGAAACCCTGGTTCCCAAGCCTTAACGAAAATAAAACTCTTCCCAGCCATTTTCCTCAATGGACTTGCTGGTAGATCCCATAGACAAGTGAGCTGAAACTGCTCCACGTTCCTAGATGTGCCTGCCATTCCTTGCACACTCAGCTTCTAGGATCTCCCAGAGAAGCCGTTCCCCCTCCCACTCTCAATTCAAACACCTTTTAGTTTATCTAAAATATCTTCCCCGCAACTCCACCATCTCATTTACAAGATTCCCAAAGTGTGTTTCACAGGACAGAGATAGAAACAGCCTCAAGAAGGAAGCCTTCCATGGCCTCGTGCATCAGAGAAACAGCAGAGGTTGTTCCTCTCCCGGGCCCACGCGACTCAGAGGTCCAAAGCTCCCTGCAGTGTGGAATCCGACCTAAGGCATGCGATCCCAAAGGCACAGTCAGGGCTTTCTTGGATGCAGCCTCTGCCCCACACACATGCACAACAGTAACAGATAAAAAAACATCAGTCAAGAAAACAAAAGCTGAGCACAAAAGCAAAGTAAATACCATGTGAGCCAGATGTATGAAACAATGTTCAGTGCTAAAGGCACGGGACTGCTGGTGCCCTCTGTTAAAAGTAGGTACTGGATGCTGAGAATTCCTCTCCTGAGGAACAAAGAGGGCCTGAAACATGAGGGAGAGAGGATGGACTCGGCTCCCTGCTCGCCAGACATCTTTTAGCATCCTGCAATCAAGCATTTTGCAGGACTCGCTTTGAGACTTGTTGCCTTTGGCCTCTTTCCTGGCCTCACTTTGCTGGTCTTCGGGCTCTCGGATATCAAGAATTTGCCAGTCTCCCACACTTATCTTTTTGTCTCACTACATATTGGCCTTCCCAAAGGTTATAAGGAAACTCTATCCTGAACAAAGTCCTTGCTCTCGTGCCCTCTCCCTCTCCCGTCCTTTCCTTTCACTACCATATACCCTCTCTCCTCCTCCATCATCTCCTCCTTTTCCTGTTCCTAACCTTCCATGCACTTAGTCCTTGCCATCATGACCCCCTTCATCTTTACCGATGTCTGTAACTGTTGCTTCTATGATTCCCCAGTGATGAGAAGACCCAACAACAGGTTTTCAGACTCTCTCTGTGAGTCTTTTCACTCTTCAGCATTGCCAAGCGCCCTTCCCAGGAACCTAGAGAATTCTTGGCTTTTCCAGTACTGTGAATTCTCATTTCTCCTCCTCCTCTCCTCGCCCCACCTTCTCCTTCTCCTTCTTCTCTCTAAATGCCCTGATTCTGGATTCCCCCCATCCCTGTCTCTGAGACGTGGGAATTTCCAATTGTTCTCCCCTCAGCCTCCTTCTCTTTCCTTACTCTCACATCTCTTCCCCAAATCTCTTCTATAAGCATGTATTGCTTGAAAGTAGCTCATCAGCCTCCACTCCACTCCTCACATTTCCAAGCACCCAGAAGTTTTGAGAAGTTTCAAATGCTCACCTGAAAGTGGTTGGGTTTTGTCTGTCTTGCTGTTGGTGACGTTGGGCCTCGTATGTGATGGAGACTGAAGCACCGATTCTGATTACTAATCAACAGCTTTCCCTTTTGTATTCACTCGCTGGCTTGCTTTTATGTCCAAGTTCATAACTTCTCTTAAACATAAAAACTGCCTGTCACAATCATGGATCCTACTGAATTATTGACTTCTTCTTGTAGAATAAATCATTTTAAGCATGTTAAAACCCCCGTACAGCAAATTTACTTTTTACCCAAGCGCAGCCACATGACTGAAAAACATTGAATGCTTTGTTTTACTATTTAAGAATGAATTTTAATTGCATTTACTATATTTTGTACATTTTGAATGCATTTCTAAATATTTAATTTCTTCATTTAGCTGAAATTTTTCCAAGACCATTTTCATCCCTTTCAATTTCCTGCTCTTCTCAATTTTCTTCTCTCATAGTGGTAGAATTTGTTTAATTTTTAAAGGATTTTGATATAAATATATATATTTATATACAGAGAGAGACCATTAATCCCATTTACAAAAGCAGAATCCTCATAATTTAACCTCTGGAAGGACCATGCCTTTTAATACTGTTAAGCTGAGGATTAAATCTGAATATGAATTTTGGAGGAAACATCATCATTCAAACTATACTATTCTTCTACCATCGCCACCAAAAAACAACAACAACAACAAAATAGCTTGGAATCATTTCTCCTCCTTCCCTTTCAACTGTTACAGTCTTACTTCCATTCCCCTGATACCTAGGTTTTAACTTTGTGGTTTTCTTACACCTGTCCTTCCTATTCCCCCTTTGCCACAAAATCCCAAGTCCCTCAAAACCAGGTGTGAAGCCCTTTCTATTTCTCCATCACAGAGTTTCTCCTCACCCAAGAACACCCGCCTTCAGAATGTCTCTCCAACCTAGAGACAAGGGCCCGGGTCAGAAAGTGATTCCTTTAGCAGTAGGATTTCTGTAAGGCCCACATATACCATAAAACCTGAGTCCTCTGCAGAATGCCTTGCTGTAAGAGATGGGAGGACACATTCAGATAAGAGAATAGTGTGCTTTGAAGGGGCCGTGGGAAGGGGACCACAGTACCTTCAGTGAAGGGAATACCTGGAGTCAACAATGGTAAAGAAAATGACAGCCCACTCAGTTCTAGTGGGATTAGACTGGCATCAAAGGTTGAAGCTTTAGATACTTGATTTTTAAAAGGAATCTGGTAGGGCTTCCTTTTGTCCTTATCTGCTCTCATCCAAAGAATCAGATCACTACATGCCTTGTGGCCAAGCCTTGCTCCTTGCTGGACATAATTCTCTAGAATGGGAGCACTTCAGATGAAATGAACTATCCCATGGGGAAACTCAGCTCCTTTGTCTAAAGCTGCCCTGACCCTAAACTTTTCTAAGGTTTAATGATAAAAAAATAATGTCTCTGGAATCGAATAGACCTGGGCTCTTTTCCAGTCTTTGATATTTGCCAGCAGGAACTACTAGCAAAACTCCTTAATATCATCAGTACTGTTGCCACTACCACTAGTAATAATAATAATCACAGTAGTAGCAACTAAAATGTGTTTCTACTACATACTCAAAATAAGTCTTAGTCTTTACATCTGTAAAATGGGCTAGCAACATTTACTTCAGAATGTTGTAAGACACCATGAGCCAATATGTATAAATTTCCTGGCATGTAGCACACACTGGTTGATGGCAGGAATTATTAATTTTTTTTTTTGCTGTCCTCATGGTCTCTATAAGAGAATGTATCATGTACATATGCACAGTCTCATCTCTTGAACAGAAAATTGGTAAAGTAGTCTTCTGGCCCATCAGTGAACCTGTTGAGTGTGTGATAACCTCTATAAATACTGATAAAACCAGATTCTAGTGCCACTAAGGACTAGACCTTGGACTCTTCAAGAAGCAGAGAAATAAGGTATCTTTGTGGTTGGACTCACATATTTTTGAGTCAGAAAACCTCAGTTCTGCCACCTGGAGACAATATGGTCGCACCAAGCCTCAGTTTCCTCATCTATACCCAGGGACTAATGATCATGTATGCTATATAGGCATCTTGCGAAGATTCAATAATATAAATGTCACAACACTTCTGTGGTAAGTACCAAGAATATCAATCACCATTCGACAGAAGAGGAAACTGACGTTTAGAGAAGTTAGATTATTTACTCTAAATCAGACAGCTAGAAATTGATAGAGCCAAAATTTCCATCCAGACCTACCCAGCTTCAAAACCAGATGCAGTTCTTAATCACATTCTACCATGCACATGTCTCCTCCAACATCTAGCATTAGGCTTGTTTAAACCCAAGCCCTTTGCTGTACTTAAGGTCCATGAGGGTAGGAACTGTGCACGTTATTTGTCTCTATCTTTCTTTTAACATATTTTAGTCACTGAAATGTTTCTTAAGCCAAGGTGGACTGGCTGATCAAACAGATGAATGTGTATATGCGTAAATCAAGACAGGAGACCCTTATTACAAGAAAAAAGAAAGTTTTAAAATATTCACAGTCGATAAGGGAATTAAGAAGAGGCTAAAAAGGAGGAGGAGGAAGAAAGCAGTTTTGGATTTATGTAGCCAAATGCCATCACAATCCTTTGAGAGACAATGGCGAGAGAAGTTAACATCACAGGCTAAGGGAGGTGAGGGGTGAGGAGAGAAACCAGAAGGGAGGAGGCGGGCCCTGCTCACATATGTGAGGGCTGTTCCTGTGCTTAGAAGGTGTCGTGCAGAGCTGTCACTAGGAAGGGAAGAGCTGTGTTTGCTTTTTATAAAACAGGATAAGCCTGATTGTGTTTCCAGGAAGAAACGATTAGCTCTCCAGCAGGAGAGAGAAGTATGAGGATTTCTGGAAAGGAAAATAATCACTGCAAAAATAGTGTCCCAGAAGAGCTCAAAGGGACTTGACCTAAAGTTTTGCAGACTGTGGGTTATAAGCCCGTACTTTAGGATGGGGGTGAAATGAAATCTAACGAAAAGCGTTGAAACACAACACATTTTGAGAGACTTTTGTCGCGCGTGCGTGTGTGTGTGTGTGTGTGTGTGTGTGTGTGTGTTTGCACTGGATTATCATGTACTGCCTATTTTTTACTGTGAGTCACGGTCCAAATATGTTCAAAACAGTGGTCAATGGTAAAGAGGTTAGATTTACAAACTCTATGACAATCGCACAGCACTGTTAGCCATAGTATTAGACAGCTACTCAAACTCTTAGGACTCAGGTAAACCCATTCACCCCATCTTCTTTCCTCTTTCTCTACCTTCTCTCTTTTTGCCCTTCCTTTAACAGGCACTTAGTATCTTTCTACAACATTCCAGGTAATGTCTGAAAGTTACCTTGAATGTATACTTCTCTGGGCCCTGTCACAAAGTTGCCGTAGACATAATTTTATACTCACAAAGCTGACAGAATAGAGCTTCCCAGCTACTTAGAATGACTTTGGATACTGAGATCCTTTTAGCACATGGGCCTAGACTCGCTCTTACTGTTTTTGCTTTGCAACTGAAGCCCTCACCCAGGACTGCCTTCTTCCTCCACTTCTAAGAGCACTGTCTCCTCTCTGATCTGGATAATAAATATGGTCTCTTTGTGGCGCTAACCCTCCCTCAGTCTTATCCTCTGACACACTGACCCCCCGACCTTACTGAGCCCCGGTCTCGGCGCCCACCCCACAGTTACCCACCTGCCAAGGCTGCTGCCAGGGGCCCTGTAGAGAACATGAGGGACCCGTTTCTCCTATGGGGAGAGAGTCACCCTTATGGGGGAGAGTATGAGGCCTCAGAGAGTCACCAGGAGAAGGTAAGAATCCCAAGCAAAGTTAGCTCATTTCAGGACACGAAAATTCCTGAGAGATGCTCTCAGTCCCAACCTGTCAAAGCCCTGAAAGACGGACAGGTGGTCGCGTCCATTATGTTGACGTGCTAAGCCTGCATGTGCAGACAGCTCTATTTCGCCCTCTATTTAGGTCAGGTTATGATTTTTCCAGTTTCCTCCATTGCAGACAGCCCTTTCAGTTGTGGTTTTTACTTCAGACATTTGCATCCAGTGTCTTAAATGTGGCTTCTTGCACTGAGCTAATTAAAAAAAGAAAGAGAAAGCTTTCTGCTGCAAGATTTGGGAAGGAGAGAGTCTGCAAAATATTCAATGCTTTAGTGCCCCTGGGAAGAGAGAAGAGAATAGCTTGGAAAGAGCCCAAGAAAAGAGCTATTTCCAAAACCCTGTTTTATAGATGATCACACTGAGTTCACGAGGTTCAGAAATTCACCCCATTTTAATAATTCACAGCATTCGAGAGACTTTATGAGGGGCTCAGGGCCACTAGTAAATGACAGAGGGGCCCCGGGCCCCATTTCCTTTCCAAGCTCGGCTTACACTGGTTTCTCATGTCAGCCTCCACATGAGATTATTTTGAAAAGAGGTTTTTACTGCTTCAATAGCAAAAAACATGCAAAAGGATTGCACTACAGTATAATTCGTGTGACGTTAAACTGAATCCCATTTGCATCAAGAGAAAAAATACTACAAGCAGATGCCGAACTCTAGTTAATGGTACGTGGGTTGTTTGACCAATTAGGAGAACGTTTACTGATGTCTGAAAGTTACCTGGAAATGTATCCCAAAAATAAGACAGATTAGTGGGTGGCTGGGAGGCTGAATGGAGGGGCTCTTTTGCAATACAGCAAATACAATGAAATGTTAATGGTAGGCACTAGGTAACAGGTTTACAGGCATTACTGGTAGATTCTTTCAACTTTTCTGGCTGTTTGAAAGTTTTCATTAATAAAATTGAGGGGATGGAAATTGACACAGATGTACACACCCCAATAAACATTTTTTATGTCTTGTTATTACAAGCAGAAAACAGAAACTAATGTGAGAACTTTGGGAAAGTAAAACACAACCTCAAGACTTGGCCTGATTAATTATTTATTCATTAAATTTTAATTCCTTCGAAGAAATTTCTGAGTTGAATTAAAACATCTCATATTTCTACAATATAATAACCTTTTATATAAGTAAATAGAGAAGTTCTTTCACACACAGTGTTTAGTTTGAGCCAGATACAGTGGAAGAGTAGGAAAGTATTGTCCCCACTTTAAAGATAATAAAGCCCTGTATTTATAGGGCTGTCTGTGGTCACACTGCTACATCTGGATATTGAACTCACACCTTTCTGCTCCTGGATCAGGTGATGAAAACAAGAAAGAGAAACACTCCCACAAATGGGTTCTTATAATGTTTTGTGATTTCCTGGTAGCGTTTGAAATGCATCTTGACAGACAGATTGTCAGGACAGATTGTTGGAGGAGAAAAGCAAATTGCAGAATGATAAGTACAGTTTAATACTATTTATGTCATTGACACACCTACACATAAAACAACAAGTTCCACCATACAGTCTCCATAAGTGCTTATGTGTGTATATAAATGCCTTAAGTGGGGCACGGAAAGGTGCGCCCTAGGCCAACAGTGACAATGATCTTCAGGGAGAAATACGAGAGTATGAGACTTGGACAGGGTTTGTCTGAGTGTCCCCTTCTGTATAAGTCTTTAATACTTTACAAATAATCCACTGTCATACAATTACAAGAACAGCTTCCCAGCAGGAGGGGAATCATGAATTCTAAGTGAGAAAGCAGAGAGCAGACAGGTCAACAGAAACAGTGTGTTAAAAGGACTAGTTAGGAGAGAGTTCCACAAGGTGGACAAAGACAGAAACTCCAAGCTAAGCAAGGGACACTTTATTTAAAGTCATAGGAAGATATTTTGGATAGCATTCTAGAGAATGGATTCAATAGGAAACCAGTTAGAAGTTATGGCAAAGGCCAAGTGAAAACCAAGACCAGGACAGGGAGAAGAAAAAGCAAGGAGATGCCAGAGAGATTTCAAATCTTCCTGATCTGAGAAGAAGCAGGTAGATTTTTTTAAAAAGAAGCTGAGAGGTGGGAATCAAAGATTTCAATCTTGTGAGTGGTATAATGTTGGAATCAGAGATAGAGAACTTTTTAAAAGTAGGGAAATACTAATGATCACGAAGTTCTGTCTCACACATAGAAGTAGGTGAATGAGCTAATACATGGACTGCACTCGCTTTGTATTTGGCACATACACAACACTTAATATAATAACTGACAAATATGTATTGGCAATTTTTGTGTCAAGCATAATTGTATCCATTTTTATCTATTAAGATTTACAATCCACACAATGGTTTTCTGCAACAGGCATTATTACAATGCCCATTTTGCCAGCTAACACATACAGGATCATGATGCTCTGCCTGAGGTCCTGTCGGCAGACAGCTGGCAGGACAGACATGTGCATCCCTTCAGCCTGGCACCAGGCCCCCATCTCACCCAAACTGCCATTCGACAGATGAGCGGGGTGGTGCAGTTACAGTCATTATAAGCATTCCTACTATGTCCAAGAACTGCACCAAGAATTGTCCTCGCACCATGTAACAACATATTACAAGAGTAAATGTTTTAGCCCCTTAATTTAGAAGCCATATTTGAAAGCAGAAATTATTTTAAGTCATTTAAAGTCCAGTTGATCAAAAAATCCAGATTAAATAAAAATCTCTTATCAGTGCATGCTTGTTGTGTGCGATGACAACATTTAAATGTCTTTACAAACTCATTTTATTGGTGGCCCCTTTTCTTTCCTTCTGTCTCAGGAAGCCTGCTGGGCTCGGCTGGTCTTTGTTCATCGTCTACCCAGCCCAGGCCAGCAGTTATAAGCTTCATGCAGATGTGGGGAAGCTCTGGCTTTAGTTTCTTTATTATGAGAGCAAATGTTTTACTTCCTTCCTTTAGAAGACTCACATTCCATCCCTATTATAGAAATATTTCTTATGAGACAAATTGTCCTTGTTTTTTTAAAAAAAGAAACTAGTTTTATTCCATCATAAGGTATAAATACTATGCTTGGATAAAAAGAGGCCCTAAGCTTGGTGATCTTTTGGCACCACAACCTAACCAGGGCCATGGAACCAGAAGAATTTTTTGGATTCTTTAAACTTCCTCGATAGATTCTGATCTCATCTATATAAAATTCACCTTTTAAACTCTTATTTATTTAGCTCTTCTTAAAGAATTTAACCTATGGAATAGCATGTTAACAAACTCTGGGCACTTGGCTGTCAAGTTGTTAGTCGAATTTATGGAGTGCTCACTATGTGCCAAGCTCTATTCTAGGTACTTTACATCAATTTGGTCACTTATCCCTTCTGTGAACCCCTTGAGATAAATCCTAAGCTTTCTGTTTTGCAGATGAGGAAACTAAGACAGAAAGAAGCTAAGTAATTTTCCCAGAGTCAGGTGCACAGCTAGAGTAGAACCATAATTCTAATATAAGCTCCCAGCTCCAGAACTCAAGTCCTTAACTACTATGAGATATTAATTTTAAGATAATCATAATTATTATCCTTCTTTACTATTATAAAATGTAATTATTTACATCCTGTATTTTCCTTTGAAGCAAAATATTTTTCTTAGCATAACACAAGACTAAAAGTTTAAACAGAAAGAATTTCATCCTAGGGAACGAGACAAGGAACAAGCCCCACAACTCTTGCCCCTTCCACCTTCAGGCACAGTTCATTAGACCCTCAGTGCTCTCTGGCTCATAGTCTTTTAAACTTTTACAAACCCTTTTATGACTATTTTTTCCCTTTGTAAATATTTTTATCATCATCATTCTCCTTTCAATGTTTATTTCTGTTCACCCCATCCTCATTGCCAAGATTTTGAAAGCAATAACCCTATCATATTCATATTCATTGTTGGGTAATTATGACAATAATAATTTTTTAAATAACCCAAAAAAGTGTCGGGGCTTTTTCTGTGCCAGGAACTAAGTGCTCTACATCCCTGATGTCAGTTAAGCCTCCCAGAAAGAGTGTAAGATACTATCATTTTGCTCAGTGAATATTTGGCACATGCCAGGTGTCTGGTAAAGTTTAGCAGATTGATATTTCATAGCTTTGAAACCCATTTCCCTAAAACAAATTAATTATAAAATCCTTGGGGGAAAACTAAACACATCAGGGATCGCCAGAAGTCGAGAGGTCTAGGCCACTTGTATGTGGGGTGTGAGAGTGGTGGAGATTCTCAATAGACTGAAAAATGGATGCGAGTTACACAAACCCAACACCGCTGGTCCGTCTCCACCCAGCAACACCACCAAGACTGCGACCATATGACTTGACTTGCCTGGGGCAGTGGCAACTCGTGTCTATTTTCCTGATGGAGTGAATGATGAATGCAGCCTCTTTAACTCCCAGATGGCTTCACATTTGATGGTAGATTAATTAACTAGACACCCCAAGCAAAAAGTCTCAGAGTGAATGTCACATACCAGGCCAGTGGTCTTTCTGGAACCCGCCCCAGCCTCACTTTATCCCCATAGTCCAGGGTGAATATGGTTCTGTTTTTTGGGACAACATTGCATTTTTATTACAGAAGCTACACTGTTCTGCTGCCAAAGGGCCACCAGCCATGTGAAGGTCAGCAAAGTGATGGGCAAAGGAGCCTTGGATCAGGAGAGTTCTAATAGCAACAACTTCGTGGCTGGCCTTGACTTGTCCTTGAACACACTTAGCTGCATTTGTCTCCGTTCCGCTTATAAAATTAAAAGTGACCACTGGGTTCCGTAGAGGCAGGAACACTAGTCTCCCACACTATACCATAAATACGTCTGTACCTGCTGACCTACGATGTTGATTTATGATCATGAAGACATATACATACGCATATTAGTATATATGACCATAAAGAAAAATACAGAAAAAAACAAATTTGTTGTGGCAGGTGTATGTGGGGTACAGTGAGGGGAAACAAGCATCTGACAGGACAGTAAGATGAGTGCCAAAGTCAGAAGGAAAAATAATTTTAAAGACTGCACAAAAAAGAAGTCAATTATAAGATGGTCTTTGTGCATATATGCAAAATTATGTATGTGTGTTTGGAAAGACTGGGTAAAGTGCTAGCTTAGGATTTGAGCTGCCAGTGTTCCATGGAGATATCTTCTTTTCTAAAGTGCAGTGACTTCAGCACCAACATTCTGGAAGGAAAGAAACTAACAAACCGGTTCGGCTTCCAGCCCTGACTGCATGACGCTTAGCTGTGCATCTCCGACAGCACTTTCTGAGCCAGCAGTGGAGAAGATGATTCTTTACTGTTGCTAATACATCCCCAATGCATCAGCCCTGAGTTCACACAGCCCACGGGCTGGGCTCAACCCTGACACCCTGAGACATGGCGGCCTCTACCATCCCTTTAGGGGCAGCACGGTTGTAGTCAGTGTGTTTGGTCTGTTAAACTTTTTTAGTTCACAAATTGTATGTGCATCTGCATGCACAGAAAGGCAAAAACAAAATATTACCCACCAATTTTTGTAAATGTGCAGACTTTTCAAATTCATACTCTTAAAGATGTGAATGCCATTCCTCACACTACTTTAATATTTAAGTGTATTAGCATATTCTTTTGTTTAACGGAGGTCAGGCATTTATATTATTCTACAAAAATAGAATTTATGTTATCTTGCTTTTTAAATTTGTACTCGCAATATGCCACAGATCTTTCCAGGTTTGTTCCTAGAAGGCCACCGTACCAATCAGTTATTGTCATAATAATGATACATGACAAATTACTCCCCAATTTAGTGCCTCTCAGCAACTATCTTTTTTTTTTTATTATTCACTCCCATTGAGGATTTTCTTTGAACCAGAAGCCTGGGAAGCCATGTTCTTGTGGTGATGACGGCTGCTCAGGAGGAGAGCAAAGAAACACATAATGCCTCGGGGCTCAGACATGGTACTTTGTCACTTCTGTCCACACTGGCCAGTGCAAGTCACAAGACCAACTTCAACACGGTGGTGCAAAGACAGCTGTGGAGTCGTTAACGGGCCCATCGATGTGGTGTAGCACAGTGCACAGCAGGGTAAGCTGCGCAAACCGAGGTGCCACCAGTCATGCAGGTCCCAAAAGAAAAAAAGAGACTGGCCTTATGGCGCTGCCTCTGTTTATCTTGTCCAAGTTCTCGAGGGAATCTGTGAGAACTTCTGTATCTGGTCTGAGAGAGGGCACTTGGATATGGTGCCCCAGGCTGATGTCAGGTCCAGGCCACTCCCTTAGGTCATGCCCTCTTTCCCTGCCAGCTCTAGCCATGTCTTACTCCTACCTCAGAGTTATCAACAAAGGGCATGACAGGGCCAAGGTGATGCATAAGAAAGGATACAGTACACTCCAGTAAAATGTGTCATACCTTATTAGGCTGATCCCAACTAAGAGTCATGAAATACACACTCTACTAAGCTCCCACTGAATCCTCACAGCAATCCTGAAAAGCGATTACTAGAGATCCCAGAGTTTTGAGGTCACTGAGGTGCCTGCTATCAGTAATTTGCCTCTGGTCATTCTATCAGAGAGGAATCCAGGCATACCTCAGACTCAATTCTGAGTCGTCAGACTCATAAAATGGCTGGTGCCGGGTTAGCTTTGTCTCCTCCAGGAACTATGAGAAACCACGCATCTTGTCCTATTTCCCTTTGCCTGGTTTTCCAGAAAGTCTGGAGCTGAATTTGAGTCTCAATCAAGGTTAATTACCTACAATTAGCATATCCATAGACTCATTAACTTTAGTTCTAATATTTCATTTCTATTTCACTCAACCTTACTGTACTGTCCTTTTTTGCAGGTTTCCTTGATTTTGAAAAGAAAGAATCAAAGTATAATTAATTTGAATTGTAAAATTGTCAGAGTCTCCTCACTGAACATTCAAGGGACTAAGCAGCTTAGACTCTGACTGTGAACACGCGGTACCTTGGACTCCACCTCTCATTTTCTAGTACTTTCTGGAGCTTGAGCTCCAGGAATCACACTGCCACCAAAGAACAGAGAAGAGAAACGAGTAGTACTAAAATGAGCCTAGAAACTCTGGTAGCAATGCAGTAGAGGTAGAAAATTGACAGAATAGTGTTCTTCCCTATTTACTAAGACCAGAGAAATCTAGAATAAAGTGCCCAGCTGGTGACCTTTGAACTCAGGGACCAAAACCCCACCCACCCTCAAAGCAACTGATGCAGTCATTTTCTGAACATGCCTCTTGTGTTTGATTAGACACATGCAGACCACTGACTGCTTCATTTCTCTTACCTTGCCCCCTACCTCAGATCACCCGTTTCTTTTTCCCATAAACACACCTTAGCTCTTTCCTCAAGGAAGCGGACGTGAGACTAGGGGTTCCTACTGCTTCGTGTTTGGCCATCTCGTGAATAAACTGTCTTGCAAAGCTCAGTACTTCAGGAGATTTGGAAAGGAAGAACCGTAAGGGGCAGAGTATTTCAGGTATGCATGATGATACTTCTCACTCAGCTCTGCATTCCAGGAGGAATCTCTTCCCAGGGTCACCCTCGGTCATCTAACTACGATGCTCCGAGCCACGAACTCCACCTCTCATATTCTAGAGTCCTGCTTTGTTTATTCTCATCAAACGCTTTTGTCAAGCAGCATTTAGGGTTACTATGGACCCATTTAATGTCAACCTGTTTCTCGATATCACATTTTCTTCTGACATTCTAAAGCAGTGTAAGAAGGAAAACAAGATATTGAAAATAAAGAAGGTTAAAATATAGTCCCAGTTAATTGCAATATCTGCATATCCAGTAACGCTCTAAAACTGTTGCTGCTTCATCCTGAAATAAGGAGCTGACTGAATACTAATGATAAGAAATAAAGCCATCATTGGCATTGTAGAAATATTTCACTCCACCTAGCTAGTTCTGTTATCCCCGTGGGACCCTCTCAAATTCCTCCTTCCGTGAGACCAGATCCAAGCTCTTTGGAGTGAACCAGTGGCCTTCCAGTAAGCTCATGGTGTCGTTTTGGGGGATGATGACGAGATCAGGCCTAGCATTTGTACTTTGAGTCACAGCACCTGTCAGGCTTACCTAACCCCCTCTGCCACCACTGCCCTCCAAGACTTAACTCATAGGCCATCCCTGCCGAAAGATGTGGGCATTGGGCAAGGTGGAGTTTGGGGGCTCACAGTTACATCTTAATCTCATCATTTGAACTAGCGAGTCTATAAAATGAAATAAATGCCCTCAGAAAGGCAATAAAAAATAGTACAGATATATCTCTTACCAAAAGACACTTTGCATATGAATAGAAAGACTTGGCTCGTAAAACCTGAAGTCTAATTTGTACCACCAGAGAAATGTGACTTTGGGACAGCGCCTTAGCTTCTCAGAATCCATCTCCCTGAGTTAAAATAAGGTTCCTTAAAATAAAGAAATAGCAGTGTTCTGTACACTTATGCATTCAACAAATTAAAGAGACTCGGGTAAAGGCACACCAGTTAAAGAAGCATTGGTCCTGTGCCATCACATAAACATATGAGCACTGATTTTCATTTCAGTAACACTGAGACACACTACACTTAGTGTCTCCACCTTTGCATTCAATTGCTTCTGTATAGTTGGTGCAGCCCTTCAGACCAAATTACTGGATGATTTTAATGCTATCTGTAACTTCTGTATTCACTGGTATTTGTGACTACTTTTCCTCCAAGGGAAGGAAAAAAGAATGACTACATTTTGGATAAAACAATGTAAATTATGCAAAATTATGATAAACTACCCACTCTCTGAAGAGTCCAATAACCTTAAGAGATACCCTGAGGACTCAATTACTCTATTATCAGGCTCAGTTCCATTTGCACATACTGCATTAATCAGGTTAAAACTCACAGGCACCTGTTCAACCTGGCTATAAATTCCTCCCATTTTTGCTTCCCCAGTTAAAGACACTTTTAGGGGGAAGAGCATAATTCTTACAGAGACACTGAAAATGTGTGTCTAGGTTTGGATTGCTCAAACCTGGATGAGGGACAGGTTAAAAAAAAAAAAAAAGACTTAACAAGCAAAATTTCAG
Organism: Hystrix cristata; assembly: GCA_004026905.1. Classification (NCBI taxonomy): domain Eukaryota; kingdom Metazoa; phylum Chordata; class Mammalia; order Rodentia; family Hystricidae; genus Hystrix; species Hystrix cristata. Next base: position 59,049 of record PVJO010005305.1, on the reverse strand, counting down.
TGCTTGGCCCAAAAGAGTAGGTGGGGTAAAGGCAGGTGAGCACAGGAGAGAATGGCTAAACCCAGAGGTGATCCCACTGCCCGCAGCCTAGACCAGACCTCCCCAGATGGGTGTACAGAAGCAGGAAGCATCCGTAGTCCTAGCTGCGAGCTTTTCTTGTCCCTACACAAACAGGACAAGGGGAACTGTGATTTGCGGCTGGATGGAGTCAGCAATCCGTGGCAGAAGAGATGGGGCGTGAGGGTAGGTTAATACCTTGATGATCAGGCTAACCTCTGGTTGGACTTTAATCTCTTACATTTAATCTTTAAAGGCAAACGCTTTTGGATATCTCAGCCACTCAGATAAGCATGTTAGCTAAATCTCAAGCAATGTGCAAATGGATTTAGAGGAGCAAAGTTCCAGAAGATGGAAAAGCCAGGTAGGAAACTGAGTTAAGATTTCAGGAAGAGACCAATGAATGCTCAAGCCCAAGGAAGGTCAGAAGTCTTGCCCCGAAGTGGAGCATCAGCCCTAAACCTTAAACAAACACACATGGACACAGAGACCGAGGTCCATGAGTGTTAGACCCTCCTTCCCCCACCTTGGTAGGAAGAGTTACAGAGAAACCTCCTGACAGCTTATAACAGGGTATGTCACATTCCTTATGTTTTATTCATACGTTATCAGTTATCTCCTAAAAAATTAAGAGGCGATTAACAACAGTTTTAATGGTGAATTCATACAATTTTAATGAAATCAAGATTCATGTTAATGAAAAATATAGAACTTACTACTGATCCCAATGATTACCTCTATTAATAGGGAAGTATCTTGAAAGAAAAAAATGATGGTAGTCTTTAAATAAATTTTTGAACTAACAGGAACTTATAATAACTATCAGGATTATTATTAGTTTAAGTATGCATATAGGCTAAGCTACAAGGATGTTTATAGCAGCCTTATTTTTATTGGCAATTCACAGTTATATGTACGTATATATAGATATAGTATAAGATGGTGTTTTAAAATATGTATCCATTGTGGAATGGTTAAATCAAGCTAATTAACATATGCATTACTTCACGTATGTATCAGTTCTTTGCATAACAACCTTATTTCTAATTTCAAAATTTAAAAACAATTGTTCAGAAAGAAATGATTAGTTGAGTAAATGGTAGTGTACTCAACGAATACTTTTTACAAACTAAAAATAATGTAGAACTGTATCATTTAAATAAAAACACATTTATACTCTACTGTTTGATTAAAAATCAAATTATCAGTTATGCATAGGCAAGTTTTTGTTGCTTGAAAAGAAAAATGTTACAGAAAAACATCTGGAAGTATACCCACTACAATAACAGGGTTACTGTAGGCAGAGGAGTATAAATTATGACTCTGTGTGCATTGCAGAATTTCCGGTTGATGCATTTTTTTCTTTAACATGTACATGTACGACAAGGTTGTCTTTCTGGAGAAGGTGCAGGAGGACTTCTAACCGCGGATGTGGGATTTCGGGAGTAAGACAACGAGCACCTGAGGTGAAGGATGAGGACTGGGAGCCAGAGCACAGACCAGATCACAGGTGTTGATCTCAGCTCAGCCGCTTGTGAGCCCGGCTGAACTACAGGATCTCTTTCCACTTCCTCATCCACGTGACAAGTGGAAACTATGACCTGCCTCCCCGTGCTGTGACAGAGCTGGGTGAGTGGACACCAAGCGCACGGTGTCTCAGCTTCAAGTCAGCCCAGTGCCAAGCTCGATATGTGCTTGTTTATTTAAAATTTTTCTGTTCATAATTCCTGAGCTGAACAGGTAAAAAGAAATAGCATTACCCTGCCCCTCGGGGCTAGGCAGCCCAGTAGAGAGGAGGCTGACGCTGGATTCACTTCAAACACAGGTCATTGTCCTAATTTCTTCAAAAGCCAATTCACTTCCTTTCCTCCTCCCCATAAAAGCTCTTTGGGAAGTTTTGCTTTATGGCTAATGGCTTTCTTTATAACTGGATGATCAATTCAGCTGAGATTAATTGAGCATGAAGTTGGCAGCATCTGTGAAGCCGTTTATCAGCGAGAAGGAGCCGGATCACTCCAGAGCCCGCCAGCTGTCATTATCTCTGCTGTTGCCCTCTTTCCAGTAGCCTCACGTACCTGAGCCTCATATGGCCAGCAGCCTGCTCACCCGGGCTGCGAGCGAGGCAGAGGCCTCCTGCTCTCTCCCCACCCAGCAGAAGACTCTGTGGCTGCAGGCAATGTGTGTACACCTGTAGTGTCAAATGGCATGCTGGCATCTTGCTGTCACACTGTTTGCTTTCAAAATTTTTAAATTTAATTTAAAGTGACCATGTCCTGGATTCTATCCAATGGAGTTGTTTAGGGAAGTACTACACCATACCAAAAGCATATTGCTGTTTCTGCTTCCCCTTCTCCTTCTCTTCTTTTTTTCCTTCTTTTTCCTCTTCCCCCTCCCCTTCCCCTTCTTCTTCCTCTTCTTCTTGTCAGTGTTGGGGATTAAACCCAGGGCCTTCACAGTGAGTCACCTCCCCAGCCTTTTTTTACTTTTTATTTTGAGACAGGATCTTGCCAAGTCACCAAGTTGTTCAGGCTGGTCTTGAACTCACAATCCTCCTGCCTCAGCCTCTGAAAGTGCTGAATATATACCTTCCTCCGAACCAATATTCAGCATGTGCTCTACATGGTACAATAGTGGAGTTTTGGTATATGACACACATTTATTTGTCAGAAGTATAAGTTGCCTTTGCTTACAAATAACTATGTGTGGAATGTGACTATATACAGTTGACGTGTACTGTATATGATAAAGTTAATATAATAATTGACATTTTCTAGGACTTAGGAGTCAGGTAATCTTATAAGCAATTTATAGCTACTTCCTCATTTAGTTCTTCATGTAAGTATGAATTCAATTATTTTCCTGTTTTACAGATAAGGGAATTGAGCATAGAGAGATTAAGTAGCTTACCCAGTTACACACCAAGTCAGTGGCAAAGCTGCTCTTAACTAGTCCTCCAAACCCAGGTGCCATGTCCTTCGTTCACCCCTTTCCACTGGTGGAAATGAGCAAGAAGATATTGTCTCTGTCCAAATTTTGCTCTTTCTTTTCTTCTACAGAGAGGAGCGTGTGTGTGTATGTGTGTGTGTGTGTGTGTGTGTGTGTGTGTGTGTGTGTGTGTGTTTAGTCACTGGACATTAATAAGCATAGACGATATTCTACATGTCTAATTTTATGTCAAATTGGCTGGGCTATGCCACCCAGCTACTTGGTCAAACATGATTACAGATGTTTCTATAACACTGTGTTTGGATGAGACTTACACTGAAATTGGTGGACTTATGTGTAAAACAGATGGGCCCTTCCTAAGGCAGATGAATCTCATCCGATCAAGGTGGGAGGATCTGCAACCCAGGCCTTTGGAAAAGCACGGCTGCACTGACTCGTTCTGGGTCTGCGTCCTGGGCACCCACCCCGCAAGCTTTGAACTTGCCAGCCTCCATAAATGCCCGAGCAATCCCTTAACCAAAACCTCTTTCTACAGGCACACAAACCTGTTGGTTCTGTCTCTAGAGAATCCCGACTAGCACACCACACACTCAGATGTGCTCAGGGCTCATAAGGCCTCACTTGGTTGCCGCTGGGACTGAGCGAGACCTCTGCTCTGCACTGAGCGCCCTGTGAATGCCTTACAAAGCAGAAACTTGACATTTGCCTATTCCAAGTGTTGAAGCACAACACTGCCCTAGCACGGATTCAAGGTGAGCACTTTTCTCCCCGGTGACAAAGTGCACAAATGGAACGGAGTGCAGAGGGACAGTGAGTAAAGCACAAGGCCTCACACAAGAAGGAAACCAAGACCAGGACCCGGATCTCACGGCTGGCCTTTTAAACTGAATCACAGCACTCACAAAGGAAGGAGAGTCTTGTCCCTTCCCAGCCACATCTTTTTTTTCCTGAGTGAAAAAAAAACAACAATGACCAAAGGAAATCCTTTGTGGGACACTTCCTACCATTCCACAGCTACCATTCAAAAAAAAAAAAAAAAAAACTCTCATGGAACTAGGCCATTTCTCCTGGCAAAAGACTCACATGAGCTAAATGAGAGGATCGTTTTACATTTCCTGCTGGAGTTATTTTGTAAGTAGCCATGGTCACATCATGGGGCCAGTGTGTCCAACTCATATCTTTGACTAGGGGAGCACTTTCTGCCCTAACTCGCCACAAAAGGGATCTGTCGCCTGCAGGGACAAGAAGACTGCAAGCAGAAGCTCAGGCAGGTGTCGTTATGTGACCACACACAAATGCAGGCCTGGTGTAACCCTCTCACCTTCTGACGACGTACTTACCATCAGGGGTAGATTCTTGAAAATCAGCCTTCTGCGCAAAAAATGCTAATAACCAAGAGCCTGTTTCCCACAACTTCACTTATGAAAAGTTAGAATGTGTTTCACATCAACCCAAAACTCCCAGTTTCCTAAAATGTAACTATACAGCAAAATGCCTACATTTCAGTATAGAAATAATGAGCTATCATGTTAGAATGTAAAATGCTTCAGACACTGTTTTTTCATCAACCACAAATTCATATATGCGTGAACAAAGAATAGACTGTGGCATCTCTTTTAGCCTAACAGCAATCAAGGCACACGCCCCATTTTGACCTCCAACATGCCTTCAAAAGACTTGCCTGCCTCTGACTTCCTGCAATTGTATTTAGAATGCCATTCAAGATTGTTCTGCAATCATTTTGTTTAAATGTGTTGAATCTGAGGGTCAAAAATACATTTTCTGTATAATTACTGATTGAGAAACATTGTATCGAGAAATATATAGAACATAAATTTGGATTTTATAAAAATCAAGAGGCATTCTATTGAGAAAATGTTTCCTGGGGAGACACTATGCAGAGTCTATCATTTATTTATTAGGTTTTATTGTCTGTGCTCACTCTAAGCCCTGTGAGAGCCGGAAAGTATTTGTTTTGGGAAGTCCCGAGTGACTAGAAAGGACCTGACTCATACAAGGTGTGCAAGGTACCTTGGATGAATGTATCAGTTAATTTCAGACAGAGTGAGGGGGATGGGTGGATCACTAACTCCTCACCATTTAATGGGGAGAAGTTTTGAAAAGAGCAGGGGACCAAGAGTCAGGAGGCCTGAGTTGTGAGTCCAAGACTGGCCACCCACATACTTTCTGTGTGACTTGAACTTTCTTTCCCTATCTGGTCATTAAACACGCCACAGAGCCCTTAGTTCCATCCCTGAGTCTCCACCTGCTTTACTAAAAATCGAAATGACAACAAATCTAACTTTGCAGATCTTAGCTCTGTGTGTTTGTTTTGGGTCGTTTTGGCAGCCCCCGGAACCGTGTTCACAGAGGTCCTTGGCTCCAACACGGTCTGGAAGCATTTAGGGACAGAAAAGGGACACGAAGTACACAAAATGGAAGTGAGGTACGCATGCTGCTAGTTGTTTACAGCTAGGCATTTGCCTTATTTGAACAGTCTGAAGTCACCGCCTGTGATTGACTGACGCTTACAGGATATGATTGGCTGAGACTCAGCTGTTTGTCACTCTCTTCTTAAATCAGGTTTTCAGTTAGTTCCTGTACCAAATTAGTTTGCAGTTCCTTACATAAAGGTTCACCTACAGAGGCCCCCCTAAGGCCAGATTTAGTTTGGTTTAACAAATTCCAATGGAAATAAGCCTACTAGATTGCCCAATGGGAGGGGGAGAAAAGACAGCCATGGTCTCCACTGGAAGGAAACAAGAGGAAGAATCCTAGTATCTGGTTTAGAAAGTGAGGAATCGCCTTCCTTCCTTCCCTACGGGCACTCGCATCTCGTTACAACACCTCAGACAGTGTGTTGATGTTCGAAATCCCAGCAACAGTCTTGGAAGCGCCACACAGTGCTCCAAGAGCTCAGTCCACATTCCCTTGAACCACATGCCTCCTGCCTGCAGACAGGAGCAGGCTCAGCTTTCCGGCAAAGAGTCACAGAGCTGTGGTTTCCCCTGAAGTGTCACCCTGACCAGAGAAACCGAGTTTCCTGTAGGCATGTCACCAGCCACCTGTGCCAGAGGCTCCCTGCATAGTATATACAATCTAGACACCAGCCGAGGCTGCGGATGGCATGTGTGCTGGGACAGGGATCCTAGCACACGGCATGAGATTCCTGCCTGAGATGGAGACAGACATCTACAGGAGGGTCCTATTTTTGCACATAACAAAACTGAGGCTTAGAGAGGTTGAGCGACTCACCAAAAGTCGAAGAGCCAGGATATGCAAGAAGCAGGACAGAACACCCACCACACCTCATTTGAATGAGACTGGGCTTGCCCTGATGTGGCACACACCTTCTACCCCTTCTGCTCAGAAACCCCAGGGGACCCAGCCCTGAGGAAATGTTTTAGCCCTTAGATTGCTCAGTAGTATTCAGATATGCGCAAATTTAAAATGGAAATTTTAAAATGTGCTGCTATGCAATCCTCTTCTAGTTCCGGTCCAGTGTATGTCTTGCTGTCATGCCAAAGTGCTCAGAAAAGTTGGCAACATTATTTTCTCACCTCCTACTCACTCCTCTACCCCCGTTCCCCACACCTGAACATCAGGAAGCCTCTGACCTCACCAAGGTTGCCAATCTTCCCCTATGTTGCTAAGTAGGCACTTTTTTCCAGTTACGAGTTTACTTGATTTCTCAGTCCCTTTTATGCTGTTGATCATGACCTCGTTCTTGAAACCTGCTCTTCCTTGGGCAGCCTTGCCTGACTGTTCCCACCTGCCCCCTCTCCTCCCAGCTCTCTGCCTGTCCATCCCAGTCAGCCTTAATTCCCTGCAGATCTGCCCATCTAGTGAATGATGATATTTCTCAGGATTTACTTTTGGGCTCTCCTTCTTCGCCCCAGAAATTCTCCATGGAGAATTTCACTAACTCTTAGGCCTTTGATCATGTCTGTATGTAACAGAGTCTTAAATGTTTCACATTCTGGGCACTAGCCTTCCATATGCAGACAGCCAGTTGTCCGTCCTCACCACCAGCAGACACCAGCCTCCTTGCCTGGGCTAGGTTGACTTTTCCTGTCTCATTTCTCCACCTAATAACCCAACCTTTTCTGAGTCTTTTCTATTGTCTCTTCCTCTTCGGGAGCCACTGTCCTCCCTTTCAGTTAATGATGTAGCTCTTCTTTTCTATGGGCTCACACTCTTCTTTCAGTTCTTAATGTGGACATCATTTCTTGGAGAAGTAAGAAGAGTATTTGCCCACTGGGCCTGAGTGGCCTGCATACCTCCTCCATCACTGTATTGCAATGGCCTATTTATTTCTTCTATATCCTCCCTGAGATGAAGTTTGCTACTTAATCCCCAGTAACAAATATAATTCTCGATCCAGGCATTATACACATTCAATAAACATTGGTCAAGTGAATGAAGAATAAAAGAATGAGTGAATAGGAATGGCGGCATCACTTAATCTGATCTCAGGTCATTATTGAGCCCAATGAGTCCATGGTGCCAGGACTTAGCCGCAGGACATACTGCCTGTGACCCACAAGCTCTGCTTCCTGTCCAATCCTCTGTCTACTATTGCCAATATCTCCTCCTAAAAACTTAAACTAACTTCTGTCTCCTGACCCATCCATGCCAACCACCTTGATCACCAAGACATTCACCACTGGCTGATTCTACTAGTGACACCATGAGCATATTCTCACTGTATTCTTCTTTACTGCTGATGCTAATGACCAGTGCTTGTCACCAACTGCACAGGTGTGGGCTGGTTCCACACACTGTGCACTGTGGGTTTCCTTGGCTACTTTCTGCCCTTTTTTCAGTCCAAGGGGGAGTTTTCTCTCTGGAAGCCCTGGCACACCACATCTCTGGATCCAAACAAGCAGCCACTGACTTCACGTGTATATCTTCATGTGTATGCACACGCCTGTTAAGCCACCAGCCCAGGGAAACCCAGCCTCTCTCAATCTAATGGGAGCCTTTGGGGAATGTGCCAATGGGAGATGGGTTCTGAAGGGAAGGCCTTTCCCTAGGACACAAGGAAGAGCCCTTCCAACATCCTCCACTGAGATTAAGGTAGGAAGCCAGAAGAGCTGTAAGTGTAGGTACAATGTTGGGACACAGATGGGAAGCAAGCAAAGGTACCTTGGAATGAGTACCATAAGATCAGAGGGGAAAAAAAAGAACTCTTTGCTATAATATTTAGAAGGAGAGAGGGGCCAGGAGTAGTGCTGCATGCCTATAATCCCAGCATTCTGGGAGGTTGAGGCAGGAGAATCACAAATTTGAGCCTAGCTTGGGCAATTTAGAAACTCAGTAAACCCAGTCTCAAAATCAAAAGCAAAGAAGAGTGCTGGGGATGTAGCTTAGTGTGAAAAGCCCTGAGTTCCAGCCCCTGTAATGAAAGAAACAAACAAACAAACAAAAGAACGAACCAATGAAAGAAAGAAAGAAAGAAAGAAAGAAAGAAAGAGAGAAAGAGAAAGAAAAAAAGGAAATATCGCTTTTGCCTGGCATAATAAAGAAAGATACAAAACAAGAGAGAATTTGAAGCAGGCTTGAAGTACAGGTATATTTGTTAAGGTAACACTCACTACCCTAAGAGACAGCTCCCAAAATGCTAGTGGCTTGTCCAATAGTAATTTTCTAACACATGAAAAGTTCAAAATCATGGAGGAAAGATTACTACACCATTCGGTCTTTTGGGTCTCAACAGATAAAGGGTTTGCCATTTCAGTATTTGATTTGCACAACTTAGTTGTCCTGATGTTTGCACACAGTTTATACCAAAAATAACAGGCGAAGGAAGAATGAATGGTGTGAATTTCCGTAAGCAAGACCTGGAAGTAGTGCAGATCAGTTACACCCATAACTAACCACAAGGGAGGCCAGGGACACAGTCTAGCTATTATCTATTAGATGATCAGATAGCCAGATTATCACATATAAGTAAGAAGTAGCGAAAAGAGGCATTGTGGACAGAAAGAACGTCACAAGCAAAGGTAGACAATTTCAGTATGTGTCCAAGGATGTTAAGTCTTTAAAATTTTTCTATGACATAGAATTTACATAGGAACTATGGGAAGAAAAAGCTACAAAAAGAGGCTGAGTGTGGGTTGAACAAAGCTTTAAATTCTTAATAAAATATTAAACGTATTATAACCAACAGGAACCTAACAAAGAATCTAAAATGAGTTTTCAATTAAAAAAAAAAAAGTGAAGAAGTGAAGTGGTGATAACCTTGAAGTAGGAAAAGGTGAAGACACATGAAACAAATACGGCCACATCTTACCAATCACCAAATCTGGATAAGACGCATCTCTAGTGTACTTTTGAAAGCCTTAATGATAAAAGATGTTTTTAAAAGATATTAAGGTGGGGGTTGGGGATTTAGCTCAGTGGTAAAAGCCTGGCAAGCCCAAGGTCCTGAGTTCGATCCCCAGCAACCTCCCCCGCAAAAAAGATATTAAGGTCATGAACCTAGTAAAGAGGAAAACAACAATTTCTCTTCCCAGGCATTAACTTGTACCAGGAAAGCAACTAGTGGATATGGGACCATAGCGAAATTTCTAGGACAATGTTAGTTTTAGCCAAAGGTGTCCTTTTATGGGAAACTGTACAATTATTGCCCCAGGAATAGTTCGGCCTCCGCTTAAAATCACAAACACTTGATTCTCTGCTCTCTCTCCGAATATGTCAGGATTAATTTGTAAGCAGTGCCAGAGGAGACCAGCTCCACGAGTACTGTAAATCTGCTCAATTGACAGACTGTGGTCAGCGTTCCCCAAATCCTAACACTCTTCTGGAACATCATAGTTTGTTATTTTTCATGGTATCTACCTAGCCCAGTCTTACAGTGCTGAGTCCCATTGGAGTCACATCACCATATTTCCTCACTTTTTTTTTTTTTTTTTTGCTAAGAAATACACATACAGAATATATCCCAAGGATTCCCATTTAGGCAGATACACAGCCTTGCACCCAAATATTTATACAACTTTGTATTTGCCAAGGATTTTTAACAGCTGCCCTTTCGATAAAGGGATAGAGGTTTTCTGGACTCAAGTTTTTCAAGTCCGTGTTGTTCTTTGCAACTAGGAAAGGCTTCCTGATCTAATGGAGAAAGATGATAAAACAGAAAAGACAAAAAAAGAAAACCTCGATCAATGGGTCAACAAACATGACCATCAGCAAATTATACAATTCTGTGAGTCTAACATAAGAACCATAATACCTCTTACATAGGATCATTGTATGAATAAAATGAGATAATACATATCAAATGTCTAATCCTGCCTGGCACATAATATGGTTAAAAATGTATATGTGCTCTTCACTTACACACCATTCCCCCACATCTGTTCTGTTCCATGGCTGGCCATGCCTGTGATGATCAGAGCACTGTGATCCAAATGTAAGACCTTACCTTATTGGGGGTACTACAGCTCTGCTGTGCTGTTTGTGTACACTTCAGTGTCCACATAAGGTAATTCCAATGTGTCCTGTTTTCTCCACATTATATTCCACCACAGTCCCATTAACAATGACTAGTAAGTACCCTTGAAACTTATCTTATACTGGCTGGTGTGCCTTGTTGGGGATGTGCCATGGTTTTCAAGTGCTAATAAGAACAGACTCAAGAGTACAGAGAAGAAAGAATGACTTTTCAAGAGCCTCGGTGGAGGCGTAATTCAAGAAACTTGTTTGATTGACTTGCCCTTGGTGCATCCAATCTTTTATTTCCCAAAGATGGCAGAGTTGTTCCAGATGAGTGATTCTTCTCTTCCCTGTTCTGAGATCAACTACAAAAAATTTTTCCATGTTTTCTTCTAGGTGTTCTATAGTTTTTGGCTTTACATTAAGATCTTTGATCGTTTAAAATTAACTTTGTATAATGGTAACTATGGGTTTTAATAGATGCCTTTTATCAGGTAGAAGAAACTTAATTCTATTCCTAATTTATTGAGAATTTTTTCCAAAATTGGATGTTGGATTGTATCCAATGCTTTTTCTCTGCATCTATTGAGATGATAATGCAATTTTTTTTTTAGTTTGTTAATACAATGAATTACACTTGATATCATTTCCCACTATTTGAACAACTTCTTTTAAAATTTCTTGTAATATGGATATGCTGGTAATGAGTTGTTTCAACTCTTGGGTATCTGAAAAGGTCTTTATTTTGCCTGCATTTTTAGAGATGTTTTTGTGGAGTATTATCAGCCTTCTGCATCTGAAATTTTCGTATCTGTAGATTCAACCAACTGCAAATTGGCACTATTGGAAGAGGTGGTAATTGCATCTGTATTGAACATGTATGGATATATTTTTCCTTGTCATTATTCTTTAAACAATACAGCAAGGCAGGTGTTTATGTAGCATTGTAAGAGGTATTACAAGTAACTTAGAGATTTAAAATATAGAGGAGAATGTCCACAAATTACATGCACATACCGTGCCATTTATGCAGGGAAGTTAAGCATTCACCAGTTTGGGTATCTGTGGGGGGTCCACAAACCACCCCTCAAGGATGTCAGTGAACCACTGTATAGAATTTTACTTAGACAGATTTGTTTATTTTTCTGATTTCCAAATTACTCTACTCATTTTGTTTGTATTCTACGCTTCTTTGCATGTTTGGTAATTTTTTACTATGGACCATGTAAGTTTTACTTCGTTGCTGAATATTTTTTTTTTCTATTAGTATTCTTACCATTTTTTCTGGTACACAGTTAAGTTATTTGCAAAAAAAAAAAAAAAAAAAATGGTCATTCTGAATCCTGCTTCTAAGGTTTGCTGGGACCAGAGCAGTGCACAGTGCTCGATCTACAGCTAACACACCTGATGACAAGTTTTCTTTCTTCTTTTCTTTTTGAACTGAGAAATGAACCCAGAACTTTTGCACCGAGCTACGTACCCACCCACTCCTCTTTGCAGCACAGAGTTTCACTAAGTTGCCAGGTTGAGCTCCACCTTGGTGTGCTTCAGCTTCAACCTCCCAGAACGCTGGGATTGTAGGTGTTCGTCACCACATCCGGCTCAGCCTTTCTGAAGGCTCAAACTAGTGCCCGTGTGTCCTGGGCATTTCCGGTCTGGCTGAAGTGAATGGACACGTTCCTGGCCATGTGTCTCTCTGACCCGTCCGCACTGTCTGCCCAGCCTCAGGGAGTGTCCTCATATGCAGATGCGGTTGGAGTTCAATGCTCAAGAGAAAGCCCCTGCAGGAGCCTGCAGTTCTCCCGTGCGGCAGCCTCCTCTCTTCTGCCCTCTGAACCTTAGCGGTCATGGTCTCCCTGCACTCTTCTCAACCATGTCTGTTCAACTTGGCAAACCCACCTGTTTCCTGCTGTCACCCGTTCCCTTGCTGTACCCACTTGTTTCTTACCTGTGTCACAGCCTGAAAGGTCTCTGACAGCAGTGAGCTGCGCAAATCACAGAAACATTCATCTGCTTATCTGTTGGACAAACTCATAAATTTTTAACAAAAGAGGCCCGCTCTGCCCACTCTGCTTCTGGGATGAAACCTAACAAGGAGCAGGTTTTCAAGTAATTTTTCTGGGATGAACAAATCTCTTCTATGTTCCTTTATTCTATTTGCTTCTCAAGAGAATTCCAGAAGGTGGACAGACCAACATACATTTTATTTTGCTGTATTTAGAATTAAATTCAAATATGTTATTTTTTTCCTTTCTCTTCAAAAGTTAAAAACAGATGTTTTAACATTCTGAGGAAGCCCTAATAAGATAAATCCTTAAAATTAGAACATTATAATATCACAGGCAAGGGATAAATGTAAAAACAAAATGTTTCCACTCCCAGAAATCCAAATCTATGGGGATGGAAGCAACATGAGGAGCCAGAAATAGCATTATTATCAGCCACAGTCATTCCCCAGGATGTTTCCAAAGACTGGCAAGATTTCTACTTACCAGTGAAAAATAGTAAACGCCACTGTTCACTAAAACATTTGGTGTTTTGAAAAAGCAGTTACCTTGCATCATGTCTCTCCACCCACAAGCGTGCAAAGGAATATAAATCTTGATTTGTTTTTAAAAATGGCTGGTGTCCACATAGACATTTTCTCTTCAGAGCAATGGTAGACCCATAGGAATGATACCCTCCTTGCTGCCTTAGAGCACCATTATCAATTTCTCATGGAAAAAGGGAAAAGAGGGACAAGACTAACATTTGAAGTCACATAGAAGATGTTCAAGTCCTGTCCAGCCAGCCACTTATATGTGCCATATTGGAAAAAAAATTACCTCAATTCTTGTTAGCTTTCTGAGGCTGCTGTAACAAACTGTTCAAGTGACTTAAATAGCAGACATTATTTTCTCACATTTCTGGAGATGTGGAAATCCAAGACCAAGATGTTGGCAGGTTACATTTCTTCTGAGGTCTCTCTCCTTGACTTGTAGATAGCCACTCTCTAATCTCACTATGTCTGCATGTGGTCATCGTTTTGTATGTGTCCATATCTTTTCTTCATATGAGAACACCGTCACATAGGATTAAGGCCTACCTCAATGACCCCATCTTAGTCACCTCTGTCAAAGTCCTATCTCCAAGAACACTCGCATTCTGGGAGTCAGGGCTTGGACATGTAAATCCAAGGAGGACACAATGCTGAAGACAGCATCTTCCCAGGAAAAAGGAAGAGACAACAATAGTTGCCTTGAAAGTTTATGTTATGAATATAGAGATTTATTCCAATTTTATTGCAAACATAGTAAACACAGAAGAAAAGTACAGATGATAAAAGTATATAACTTCATGAGTCTTCATGAAGTGAACATATCCAAATCAACCTCCAACCAATTAAAGAAACAAACCCAGAGCTGAATGTATAGCTCAGAGGTACAGTGCTTTCCTAGCATGTATAAAGACATGGGTTCAGTCCCCACAGATAAGCAAACCCAGAGCTCCCTTCTGCCCTTTCCACAGGGATAACCACTAGCCTGATCTCTAACAGGCTAGGCTAATGGTATTTGTTTTTGCATGTATTTTTGTGTCTGGCTTTTCTTACTCAATACTATATTCATGTGAGTTGCTCATTGTGTTGCACAGTATTGTAGTTAGTTGGTTCTCTTTGTCATGTGGTATTCCATTGCATAAATACACCACAGTCCATTTGTACATTCTATTGTTGGTGGATATTTATGCTGTTTCCAGCTGGGACTGTAAGTATGTAGTAGTGCCACCGCAAATAGTCTAGTACCTATCTTCTGGTAAACCTATACACACAGTTTTGTGCTCACACATCTGGGAGGGAAATCGCTGAGTCACGGAGCATGCATATGTCCAGCATTCTAACTACTGTCAAACATTCTGTAAAGAAGTAGAATGAAGTTATACCCCTACCAGAAGTGTATCAGAATTCTAGTTACTCCACAAAAGGCTATAGTTATTTTTCAGAAACAAGCTGGCAAGCAATAGGAAATTGGTTAAATAAATCATGGTGTTTTCATGCAATGTACAAGAAAATAGTCACCAAAAATATTATTCTCAAAGCATATTTATGGATATGGAGAAATGACTACAATGCATTTATTGAAAAAGACAAGTTGCAAAGTTCTGGTACAACTTGTGCTCAACGTTGTTTAAAAATAAAATGAAGTGTATATGCTATATTAGAAGAAACAAATGCTAACCCTGATTGTCTCTGAAAGATTGAATTATAGATGATTTTTCTTCCTTGATAGTTTTACACATTTGTTCTTTAAAACATTCTTAAATGACCATTTATTGTGTTTACAATTAACTGGTTAAAAAGACAATAAATGTGAGAAATAAAATCATCCTGTCTTACTCATTTCTCTTGTTGTCTATTAAATTCAATGAGAATATTGAAGGTTCCCATGGAAACCCCTTGGGAAAAGGCCAAGCACTATTTGAATGTCAATTAATATTATCAAAATCAGTTCTGCTTGACAGCTTTCTATCGCTAGTTGAACCAAAAGTTAGAGATGCAAAGAATGAGCCACGAAACGATGCAGCCTCAAGGATGGGAAATGTGAAGATGAGGGGCCAGGCTGCACCTCAGGGCTTTTCATCTGGAGAACACTTCAGAGTCCCCTAGAGGCTTGACAGAGATCAAGTGCAGCAAAATTTCCCAAACTCTCCCCGACAAATCCCATGTGCAGCCAGGGATTTGTCTTTCTAGATAAAGGTGAACCGCCACACTGTTAACCACCATTTTGTTGATCGTTAGGAGTGTGGGGATTTGATGAAGGGCTTAGAAATAAATGGTCAAACCCTAAAAGAAATCTTTAGAGGGTCTAAATGTCCTGGTATGTAATCATGCCTCTGTTCAGTGAGGTTTTATAACCTCAACGTGACGCTTTCTGTTGGGGCCTCTAGAAATCATGTCTGGTTTTCTTACAGGAAATTTCCTTAGTCTGTGGGGTATAGATAATAATGACAGCACATGTTTCAAGAGCCGATTATGGCTATCAGTGCAGTTTCCTGGGCATTACCTCACTGAGGCCTTGCAAACTTTTCTTTCCTTGTACATTAGTGGATACTTATTCTAATATTTGACTATGTGATTTAGTACATTTTGATATACATTCATTCCTATGAAACCATCACCTCAGTCAAGGGGTTGAATACATCCATAATCCCAACAAACTTTCCCCATGCTCCTTCGTAATCACTCTGTATCACCCCCTTCCCCATCTCTATCAGCCCTCCATATGCTTTCTGTTACCAATGATTAGTTTGCATTTTCTAGAATTCTATATTAACAGACTAATAGAGTATTTGTCTCCTTTCACGCACCATGATTATTTTGAGATTCATCTGTGTTGTTGCTCATTAGCATTCCGTTAGATGGATATAGCACACATATTCATTCTCCTGTGGATGCACATTTGAATTATTTCCAGTTCAAGGCTATTAAACATGGAGCAGCTGTGAGCATTCGTGTGCAAGTCTTTGTGGGGGTATATGCTTTCAGTTCTTTTGGATACATACCGAGAAGTGGAATGACTATGTTCTATAAGAACATGTTTAACTTTTTAAGAAACTAGAAAATCCTTGTACCATTTTATATTTCTATGAGGAATATGTGAGGGGAGGTAAAAATCCCTCCAAACTGCGATTGAAACTTAGTACGATGACACTTTATTTCACCTATTCTTATAGATGTGTAGTAATATCTTATCGTGGTTAATTCCTTAATGACTAATAATAAACTTCAATCCTGACCTCATGTTGTGATATTGCAATCTATAATAAGAAATACATACTTTAGACTTTGTCCCTAGTTCTTAGCATGGAGATCCTAAAATCCTCATAACTTCCTAAGTAATCAGTGTACTAGCTCTTGTTCTAATATTTGGTCTCTGACTTGGCTCCTGACACAGAGCTCTTAATCCTCTGGAATTTCCTGGGTGATAGGAGTGCCTTCTAATAAAGCAGCTCTTGTTGGGCTGGTACACAGGAGCTGGTCACCGGAAAGACCAAACCACAGTGAGAAGCTTCGAGCTTTCACCCCACCTCCCAGCCTCCTGGAAGTGGAGAGGGGCTGAATCAGATAGAGCTAATAATCAATCATGCCTACATGAAGATGCCACCGTAGAAAGTCCTGAACCCTGTATGGGGCTCAGAGAGCTTTCAAACTGGTGGACTAGACCACATGCCTGTGCCAGGAGGGTAGCATACCTCAACTCCACAGAACAAAGCTCCCTCACTCGGGCTACTCCCAATCCCTACCTACTGTATCTCTCCATCTGGTTGTTCATTTGTCCGTTAAAATATCCCTTAATAAATTAACAATAGAAAGTAAAGTGTTTCCTTGAATTCTATGAGCCTTTCTAGCAAGTGATTGAACCTAAGAAGCTAGTCATGGAAATCCCCAGTGTACAGCTGGTGGTCAGAAGTACCAGAGGCCTAGACTTGCCTTTGGCATCTGAAGGGGAGGGGCGTGTCCTGTGGGTCTGGGCCCTGAACCTGTGGACTGGACCCTAATTCTGGAAAGACAGTGTCAGAATAGGATTGTAGGACACCCAGTTGTTGGCCACCAGCGAATAAAATTATTATGTGGGGGAAATCCCCACATATCTGGTCACAAAAGTGTTCCGTGTTGAGTGCTGACAGTATAGGAGGAGAATACAGTTTGTTTTTCCTACTATGCACACATGATATGCAAATAGTAACTCAATAGAAATGAATTTCATATCTAAATGTATAAACAAAAATATAAAGTTTTAAAGGAAAATACAATTGCAAAACACATTTGCAGCCTTGAGTAGGCAAAGGTTTCTTAGATTGGACACAAAAGGAAAATGACGAACTTTAGAAAACAAAGTATCTTAAAGACACTATTAAGAGAATGGAGGGGGCAAACCACAGACTGGGAGAAATTTTTGCAAAGTACACGTCTGTTAAAGAACTTGTAGCCAGACTGTATAAAGAATTCTCAAAACTCAATGAAAGAGAAAAAATAATGCAATTTTTTTAACAAGTAAAAGATTTGAACAGGCATTTTCCCCAAGAAGATAATATGGATAGTAAGTAAAAACACAAAATACATACGCTTAATCTCATGTTTCCAAATATCACTTGTAAGGTAAGCCAGTAGTTATCATTGTTATTATCCCCTTTTTGCAAATAAGGAAACAGACTCAGAGGTGAAGAGACCTCAAACGAAGTCCGTACAGAAAGTCCGTACTTGAATCTCTGGCTCTAGCCCAGTGTTTTTCCATGACACAGTCTGTACCTGGACAGCGTGCAGTGATTTCAGGGCAATATCCTGAAAGCAGACTTGGGATGAGTGACGGGGTATGTGAGGACAACCCCCGCAGACACAGCCACATGTACAGGGACGAGGCGAGGAGCACACCGGGGCCAGGAGCATGCTGAACCCCAGAGCACACAGGTGCTGACAGGTGGGCACACAGCTGAGGTGGGGAAGCGGTGAGCAGTGGACAGCCAGTGAGGAGTGAGTGTAGCAGAGCTCAACACCCAGACCAGCGAGCCACGCAGCTGACACTAAGGCTGAGTCACTCAGAGAAGCAGAGACTAGGATGGCGGTTACCGAGCGCTGGGAGACAAGGCAGTGGGAAGAGGCTGCTCAGTGCGTACAGCATTTCACATAGAAGAAATAAGTTCAAGAAATCTATCGTACAACATGGTGACTATATATAATACAATATATTGTATTATTAAAAATCTCAAAATAGATTTTAAGTATTGTCACCACAAAAAATGGTAAGTATGTGTTAATTAGTTCAATATAGCCATTGCAAAATATATAGATAGAATTTCAAACCCTCATGTTGTTCCTGATAAACATTACAACTTTTACATGTGAATTTTTTAAAAGACCAATTTAATAAGCGGCATTGTTCAAACTGCCTCAAAAGATTTTTTTTTAAGTTGGGTCAACTGCTGCCTCTGATATTTCCCATCTATCATAGATAGTGACAGAAGTCAATTCCAGGTCAAAAGAAGAAGCCTTAGAGTCACATTAAAGAGATAAGGGCAGATAACCAGGACCACAAGGGGAAAAAAAAAAGAAAAAAACCCAGAGCCAGGCATGAGCCTTAGCCCTGAGCAGGCAGGATCAGTAGGACGGTCCTGGCCTGGCCAGCCAGCAGCATCTGGAACACAGAGCAGGGCAGGAATGTAGGGGTAACATCAACCTCCAACCACTCCAGGGCAGTGACGTGCACTTGATCTTGGAGACAGAGACATTACAAAAGTCACTGGTAGAAGCTGAGGGTCAATATGTGATTCGTTTGGTTTCTTTAATTCCAGTTCTCAATGTCTGTTTTAATTGTATGTCAATTAAAAGGACTCTAAATGAATACCCGATTTTTCAGTCTTATCTAAATGCCTTAACTCATAACACTGATCTCACTAATCAACAGTCTCAATTCTGTGCCTGATTATGCCATGCTATAGAACCTGGGGTAATTCCAAAGCCAACAGAAAGGTCCAGACTACACCTAGAATTGGAAAGGCCCTTAAAGTAGGGAAAAAAAAAAAAGTGTTCTTTGCAATTTTCCCCTAAGAACACTGGCATTGAGAAAAAGATGCAGGGGACGGACGGGGACCACGGTGGAAGAGTTTCTAAATCACTATTTCCCAAATTAAACATACGGTAGTCCCCTCACCCTTGTTTTTTGCTTTCTGTGGCTTTAGTTACCCATGGTCAACCACCATCCAAAAATTTTGAAAGAAAAATTCCAGAACAGAACAGCTCATAAATTTTAAATTGAAAGCCACTCTGAGTAGTGTGATGAACTCTCACATCAGTGAGCTCTATCCCACCCAGGATGTGAATCCTCCTTTGCCCCACGTGTCCAGGCACTACCCGCCTGTTAGTCACTCCCGCCCGTTAGTCACTTACTAGTCATCTTGGTTATCAGTTTGAGTGCTGAAGTACTGCACTGTTTGCATAGTGATGCTGGCAGTTTTACTACATGTATTGTCATAATTGTTCTAGTTTGTTATTCGTTATTATTAATCTCTTATTGTGCTTAAATTATAAGTTAAACTTTATTATACTAGGTATGTGTGTGTTGGAAACAAACAAGATCTGTTACAGTTTGGCACAGTGTGCGTTTTCAGGCATCCACCGGGGACTCTGCACATACATACCCTGCCAGAGAAGGGGCTTCTACTGTACCAGATGCGTTAACCGCTAACTTCCTTTTACGTACAGTTCGCAGGTCATTCCATTTGAACTGCAAATTCTATGATTTATTTTTAAATATAGGTGATCTTTGGACCGGTATTTATTTGTGACTTTTTTAAAAGACCCATTTAATAAATGGCATTGTTTAAACTACATCAAAAAATTTTAAAGGTTGGACGAACTGTTGCCTGTGATAACTTTACTATCATAGATAGTGACAGAAGTCAATTCTGGATCAAGAAAGAAGCTCTGAGTCACATTAAAGGGATAAGAGCAGATAAGCAGGACCACGAGGGCAAAGAAAAAACACAGACAGCCAGGGAATCTTACTGTCTTCCATTGATTGAAAAAAAACTTTTAATTTTAAAATACAAGAGTCCCTTAGTAAATGGTTTCTCTCTGTAGAGTGTCAGAATATATTGCCAGAATCACTTATGTCTTTTGCTAGGAGGTTTTCCCAGTCCCACCCAGCGCCCCCATTACCTTTGACCCCCTCCATCTCCAGGTTACCACAGGCACAAAGAAGTACAGTATGTCACAGGTGGGAGGGAAGGTTGCAAAGGTCTCCAGTGATGGCCCGGCACTGTCAGGGTACGTGACGGGGCACCCAGAAGAGAACCATCTGCAGAGGTACAAGACAGTCTCTCCTAGGCAGGTCCAGCAAAGTGTCCTGAGTTTTGGACTTTGCACCAGCAGCTGTGTTGTCAGCAAGGCCAAAGGCAGCCCTGAGCCAATACTTCCCTGGAAGTGCCCAGAGACGACATTACTTCCTGTGTTAGCACTTCAGACTCACCAATTAATCTTCCTCAGGCAGTACTTTTCTTTTTTATTTATTTTTTATTTTTTTTACCAAGAGCATGTATTGGTACATTGTCTATGTAATAGTCACATTCATCATGGTTATTTTGTACCTGTACATGATGTATCTTCATTTCCCCCCCTTCCCCACCCCTCCCTTCTGCTCCTCCCTTCCCTATTTATAGCAGGTTTATTTGTAGTTTCCCATTTTTTCCTTTCCTCTTTCTTTCCTTTTTCCCTTCTTTATTTCTGCCCTTCCCCCTTTCTCGTTCTCCTCTCTTTTGAATATAAACTTCCTTTTATATACTATCTATTACACCTCTTTTTCCTTATTTACCCTTATGGTTACTCATATCAGAGAAACAATTTGAGGTGTACTCATGAGTGTCTGATTTGTTTCGCTTAAGAGTATGTTCTCAAGGTACATCCATTTACCTACAAATGTCTCTAGCATATCCTTTTTTATGGCAGAGTAGTACTCCAAAGGCAGTGCCTTTCTGAGAGGTTAGTAGCTACAACTCTTCAGCGTTTAGCAGGGCCATCACAAAATACTTCTGTTTTCTCCACCTCCCAGAAAAGCATAAATGCAATTGTGAAATAGAAATGCACCTGAAAGGTATGTTTAACTAAAAGTCTCCTTTATAGAAGTCAATGTAACATAATCCCAAAATAGCATTTGTCATCACCATGGGCCTGACACTCTCATGTGAACTTTAGCCTCATTCCCCAAACTCCATTTAATCAGATCCTGGAGGTTATCTGCCACTATATTTTTCCACAAAGCCATTAAGAGTTACAGCAGTTCAGAGTTATACAGGACTATAAAGGTCAACTATGCTAAGACCACCAAATCACAGATAAAGAACAATAACAACTAACATTTACTAACACACACTACATGCCAAGAGCCGTGACAAGCATTTACACTGTACTTCCTTGACTCTCCATTGGCCCTTTACTGTTCATATTTATCTTCTTCTCTTGCTGCGTTAGTTCTTTGGACTCTGAACCACTGCAATTCATTGGCTGCTTCTCCGGCCAACAAGCCTAAAGGAATGTTCGAGTACAGAATTCTGGCAAGAATCTTTTTTGACAGGAGTTCGTCAGTACCATGGCTGGCAGATTATGCACAATCGAAGAAAACATACAAGCCCAATACGACTATGGCGTCATAATATTTGTTAAATTGAAAAATTCTGGAGCAATGGGGGGCATTGGAGGCAATGCAAAACAAATCTTCATTTTAAAAACAAGAACACAGACCTAAAGAGATAAATCCTTTTCCCAGGATTCCATACCTAGTCAGAAGGCAGAGGAAGGAGTGTTAAAAATAGCGTACTGTCTTATTGACTCCATCCCTATTTTTTTCCTGAAAATGTAGTTGGACCTATTTAACCTCACGTTAGAAATTGATGAAAAAGAGCATCTTTGTCCCAAAAAATTCCCCTTGCTATTGCAATTATTAACCTTTGGGATGCTTTAACTTTTATGCCAGAACTTATGTAACATGCAGCTCAAAGGTATACTGCAATTTAACTTGAAGAATTTCAGTTTCTTCTTCATGGCATTCTAGCAATTTCATAATAATAATGTACATTATGGAGCCTTTCCCACTAGGGTAATGAGAGGATGAAAGTTTATTATCTCTCAGTTTTTGTTTGAAGTACTGGTCATTCTGTCGAGGGTAAATGGCAGAGTTCTCTGCCCAGAGAATATGTGGAAAGCGGAATGCAGGTAAAAGAGGCAGAGCCTTCGCCCGTGAGGTAAGTAATTTAGATTCCTGGAGAATGTTCTCTTTCTCCCTATAAAAACAATAGAACAACTGAGAGGTATCTGTGTTCCCTGATATTAATTAAATGTAGAGATAAAAAGAAAGAAAAGAAAGTAAAAGAAGGGAAATTAGGCAACCAACAGGAGTGAAAAAAGGAAAGCCAGAGGAAGAAAGAAAATGCGAGAAAATGACCAGCGTGATAAAAGGCAAGGGAACTGCACAGAGAGAGGCACGGTCGTTCACAAATGCTAGGAAGACACCCAAGCCAACAAGGAGAACCTCCATTCACATTCACATTCACATTCACATTCACATTCACATTCACATTCATGTTTACTGGCAACGAGCCAGTCAGCTCCAGTCTCGCAGGTAGGCGGCGAAGGTCAAGATCTGACACAGTATTCGGTGGATTGGACATCTCCTAGTGAAGCCTCACGGGTTAAGACCTTATGCCTGGGGCAGGAGGGAGACCAGTTAGTAAAAAGACAATGAGCATTCTGTAGATGACCAACACGGGGCGTTCAGGCCAAGGTATCAGGTCAGAGGCTCAGTTACCAGAAATGGGGCTATGGGAACTTGGCTCTTATAATCAGGTCGGAGCACCGGATCACTTGCAAGCTGTGTGAGACTGAGCTGTAGAACACCAGTTCAGGACTTCCTACATCGCCCTTGTCCATGGTCACAACTCTAGAGGCCCTGACAAGGCTGGCAAGGGTGGAGACATGGAGACGCGAGGATACTAGGAGCCAGCAGCTGCAGCACCTTTGCCTTACAGAAGCCCGTCCAGAAGGAGAGAGCTCCGCATGCAACAGCTTAACCCGGGTGAGACAGAAAATGCTTAAAGAAACTGCGAACATTTTGACTGCTAAAAAGAAAATTCAGCACAGAGGAAGCAACCAAGAAATTCAAATATTTGAATGATACATGAAAGATGCAGTCTATATGTCTAGTCAAACAGAACTGATCCCAGTGGGTGGAATTCCCAACGAGTAGTTTTAAACTCCAGCATTATTAACACAGCCTGCCTCTGTGGACTCCGTACATTCAGTCATTTTCTATCATTTACCAAGCACTTTATGATTAAAGCACAGTGCCAGGTTCTGCTGTGGGATCAGTTCCCACCTGGTTGGCGCTCCCGATACTCTCAAAGTGTCCTGGTTTGAGCAATAAATTATACGATTGCCTTACTTGTTGAGTACCTACTACATGCCAAGAATCGAACTGAACATTGAAGACAAACCGCAATCCCCGACTTCAGTGAGTTCAATAGGAAAGGAGATACTGAAAGGCTAAATTAGAATATTGTGTGCTAAGTCTCTACAAACAAAAGCGGTGGAGATGAAGACATTAATTTTAATATCAGGCATAGAAAGGAGCTCACAGCTCATTCAATACAACTTTCATTTATTTTCTCACTTAAATATTTGCCTAAGAAGTGTGTGCCAGGCATTGTATGGGTACCACGGTTCTAGCACTAAACCAAGCATAACTCCTCTGCTCCTTCATGAAAAGCATTTGCAAATGAGCCAGGCTTATAAAAAGTTCCTTTTTTTTTTTTTCGAAATCTACCTGGTGGACAGATTTTTGTCCAAAATCAGCCAAATTATGCTTTTGGAGGTTTCTAATCATTGATCCTAAACCTCCCTTCTAAAGTCCTATAAGATCAAATCCTTTCTTACATGAAAGTCTTTCAAATATATAAAGGCGGTTAATACATTTTCCTTAAGTGTTCTGTTTTCCGTCCTACATGTTTCCATTTCCTTCATCCTGTTTTCCTGTGATCTGGATGTGAGATTTTTCACCGTCTTGGCCACTTTTTTGCTCCTGATTGTTCACGTCCTTCAGAGGAAACGAAGCCTAGAACAATGTCAGGTTAAAAGCACCCCCTCCCCAGTGCACAAAGGAACAAGGAGACTGAGACGTCTTTGCTTCTCTTGGCCACCCTGACAGTCATCCTGACTTTGTAGTCAAATGAAAGTCCTAGATCTTTTCACAAGAATTTCTGCCAAGCCATTATTTATGTTTATTTCCTTATAATTTAAGTATCTCTACAACGCTATACCGTTCTAGTACACTACTGGGCTCTGATCCTGTCGGGTATAGAATGCAGGAGCTCTGGGAACCTGCAGATCTTCTCCTCCAGTCCTTGCAGTTTACACATGTGGTTACTAAGGTATAAAGAGGTCAAATGATAGTCTTAAATAATAGCTCGTTACATTCCAGTTTGCCAAATAGGTTTGTGGAAACAATATGTCAGGGGGATGTTAACTATTCTCTCTCCATCACCTCTTACATTCTACACAAATGAAGATCCAGCATACTGACCCTCCAGTAAACATCCTGCCTTTGAGAATCTTTTGGTTTTCAATCTATGTTCTATATCTACCATTTATGTCATGTTTTTGAAAAATGTAACTCCCTTGTTAAAATCCTTTAAAAGATCCCCATTGAGTAGAAGGTAGACCCTGACTTCCACAGAATGACTTAGAAGACTCTGCTACTCTTTCCAGACTGTTACTTCACAATTTCTTCCCTTATGCACTAATTCTTGTCGATTAGAATGGTTGCTACTTACAAACATACCATACCTGTTCAGACCCCCAGCCTTCTATCTGTAATTCCCTCTTTAGAATGCTTTCTCCACTTAGCAAACTCCTATTACCACTTTCTGACTTGTCTTCATCGTAAAATCTTCCCAAATTCTTATGGAATTACACTCCACACTGCCCGCCCCACAGACCTGTAACCCTGAGCTAAATGCCCCTCTCCCGAATCTCCTACAGCACCTCACATGGCTCCATTTGTGCCCTGAACACATGGTGATTTTTTAACATCTCCTATGTAATAGTGCCATCTAATAAACACATGATTCATTTATTCAATAAGCATTACCCTGAAATGGAAAAATATAAATAAACCTGCATAAATAAGGAAAGGGGGGAACGGAATGGAGGGG
This sequence comes from Hystrix cristata, assembly GCA_004026905.1. Classification (NCBI taxonomy): domain Eukaryota; kingdom Metazoa; phylum Chordata; class Mammalia; order Rodentia; family Hystricidae; genus Hystrix; species Hystrix cristata. The sequence goes on along the minus strand of PVJO010005305.1, from coordinate 33,873 downwards.
TGGGGAAGGGGGAGACCCAGATACATCATGTACAGGTAAAAAATAACCATGATAAATGTGATCATTATGTATAAAATGTACCAATACATGTTCTTGGTAAAAAATAAAAAATAAATAAATAAATAAACATTACCCTGTACCTGACTGTCATAAGAAGTGAACCAGCTCCACAAAGTCCTCATGCTTATGTATCTTACAGTCCAGAAACAAGTAACAACCAGAAACAAGTAACAATTGTGAACCGTAATGATATTTTAATTTGAAATACCACAAGCTATGAAACACCTAAGAAGGGTTCAAATCTAGACTAGGATCTATGGAAGGCCTCTTTGAAGGAGTAACATTTAGTCAACATCTAAGAAATTGTCCAAGTAAAGAGAGAGATTGAGTCCAACTTATCAGGCTTATTTGGTCTCCAAATGGCACTTTCTACCTTTTCTTTTAAAGTCACTGGTTAAGGACAGTGACTAGTGTAGAGGTCTATGGAATCTGGATTAAGATCCCCCATTAATCAATATTACAGAAGGTATATATGATCAGGGGTCATATCCAAAATATGTAACAACAGATACAACATTGGCATTCACCAGTCAGGAAGTGTGCCAGCCTTAAGCAACTAGCCCACACCCACATAAATAGACTGAATGCCAGTCCCAGACCGCACCTCCAAAATCTAACCTGCTGTGACTCTCTATGCCTGGAGGAAAGCACAGATGTCCTAGACCCAGATGATCTGTGGCCTATCACCTTCCAAAGGTGGCTTTATTCTGTATATGATGACAGCATATAGTCACTCAGGGCTTCAGACAGTCTGCCTAGGGAATATCTCCCAAAGGTATGGGCTACAAACACAGCTATGTGCCCACTCTCTCCTACAAGTATTTCTTGAGTCAGTTGAAAATGCCTGGCTGCTGTCTCCACATATCCTTTCCCATCGAATGGTCCTTTAATACCCAGAATAAGTTCAAAAATGCCCAGTGTCTGCCTTTCTTCCTTGGGGCTTCTTTCACCTGCCTCAGAGCAGACTGCGGAATGCTAAGCATGTGTCTGAGGCTCAGACAAGCTGCTGGTAATATGTCAGACTGTATATTTTATTTGGATCTATATCACCAGAGAGATAACAGAGGGAAACTCTATCTGAGTTGTCTGCTGGGAAAAAGAAGGGAAAGGGAGAAGGTATCTGTGCCCCTGACACCAGCCAGTTTCTCTATAAACCTCTGGCTTTAGAACAGGTCAGAAACAGGAAAAAGCACTGTATAAACAGCATTAAACAACTAGGAAATCACCTGAAGTTCACTAAGACTTTATAGAAGAGCATGTTTGGAATTCACGAAAGCTCTCCCTTCTATGCAGCAGAAGGCCCTGCCTGAAATCCAGGACAGAAGGAATCCCTCCCATAACTTCGCCTCCGTTCTCATCTTCGCGAAGAGGAATGTTTAGGCAGGACCCACTCTGCATATTCTCTTCTTTATTTCAGACAGTAAAACTGTGACCTCTAAATTTCAAAGGATATGAATCAACTTATATTCGGGGAAAATAGTGAATTATTTCCATGACTTACTCTTTATAAATTTTAGAAATCCAACTATTTGTGACTTCATATTGCCTACCAGTACACCTGGTGTTTTATGACTCTGGTATTATTGCTACTGGGGCTTTAACTTAGCTCTTCCAAGATGTTTGTAGCTAAACCGAGATGAAATACAGTTCTTCCTACATCTCTCCTGCTCAGACTAGTCCCACAGCAACATAATGCAGATCCTCTCACAGTTCCTGAAGGCCAGCAGGCTACACTCTATTTCTCCCTTCTCAGACACACCAGCCCAGTCTGCCTCCCTGGCTATCGTTTCCATAATATCCAGAGAAGGTTCTGGTTGCTTCCAGGCCTAGGCTATATTCTGGGGTGTTCTTGGAGTCAGTCCCAGGGAGATGACTTCCCAACACACTCCTTGACATCTCTCTAGCATTTGTCTTTGGCTAGGTGGCCTTAGACAAGACCTTTGAATTTCATGAGCTTCAGCGTCCTCCTCTCAAAGTTGTAGGTAATAATAGCAGCTACCCCAGAGAACTGCCATGAGGAGCAAATGCGTTATCCTTACGCAGATCTTTCCTCATTCCCCACTCCGCACCACCATGAGACAGTTGTGGTAGTGATGAAATAGAAGATGTAAGATAATAAATGCACCATCTGCCCAGTTCTCTGTGCCAGGAAATCTGATCACACAATACAGCAAACTCACCCCAGTCACAGTCCCAGACAAACCATTCTTACTGGGAACTCCTCTCTGCCCAAATTCGTTTTGCCAGCTGGGTGACTAATGCCACCAAAGTGGCTCATGATTTCTGCGGACTCTCTATGCTGTCCCAGCACTTCGTGGGGAGCCCCAATATGTACAGCAGATCAACACAGAATTGTTGTGATTTAAGAAAATATTGCTGGTGCTACCACTTCCTCCCTGCTGCCGCTCACATCCTCTAACTCCAGCACTTCCGTGCACTTCTAAAAGCCATTTGAAAACCCCTACCCTGGACCTCGGCTCTTCCACAGAAAGGAAAGCTGCATGGAGGTATCCTTGAGGGTCTGGGGCTCCAGTTTTCAATCACACCTAAGTCTGAGTCCTGCAAGCTATCGAGAGATTATGTGATCAACCACTTTCAGGAACCCCTTCAGGCACCAGAACATTCGAGAGACATGGCTCACAACAGTTCCTTCCATATAACATGCACCTTCTTTTTTTTATTTTTTCCTGCTTCCTATCTGGACAATTATAGGGGCCTCCAGCTGTTCCTGTCAGTCAAATCACCAGTATTTCCTTTCTGGTAATACATTTTTCCTGAAGCAGCATTTTAGCACCAGATTAGCACCTGATGCATTAGTGCTTTTTATCACCTAGCAATATTTGTCATCCAAAGGGCTGAGTAACACAGTTACTATCTAGCAGGTTATATTTGTTTGCTGCTCTCTCTCAGTCAATTGTCTTGCTATAACCTGCACTTTAACCATCCAAAATGGCTCTAAACAACAAAATGGAAATGCTATTAGTTCCAACATTCTTTATTGGTCAAACTCCATCTATTTCTCTTCACTAGTATTTGTCCCTTCCTCAAGCCCTTTTTTTCTCCCTAGATTCAATTTTTCAAATAATTTCAGTTCTTGGAAAATGGCATGTGTTCAATAAATATTTGATAAGCTGATTTAGATCACTGGACATAAAAGGATAGTCCAGAGAGCAAAGATGCTAACTGCAAAATATTGGAGCTAGCAGGAAGCTAGAAAATCAGACAGAGAAAACCCCCATTTCACGGGCAGGGAAATACACTACAGGGAAGTGAAGTGATTCACTCACATTCCCACCCAGCTGTTTATTAGCAGAGCTGGAACTCAAACTGAGACCTCTGCTTTCAATCCACACAAAGTCATGATTATGAAAATACCACCTGTTCCCTCCAAGGTCTGCATGTCCCGAGGCGCTGACTGGAATACAATGCTGCTTGCTAACACCTTGACACTGGGAGTTTGTGGTGAATATAATCTTTTCATTTCAAAAGTGGGAAATTTTCTAAAGGCCAGCAAATTTAAAACAAAACAAAACAAAACAAAAAGTTTCTTTGTTTGCCCAAGACTGTGCATTCAAGATTTCGCAAACTTGGCATTATGACAGAATTATTACCTAGGCAGCTTTCAAAATGCAATGTCTCTATCAAATAAATTTCTGGGCTTGGCAAGATTTAAGAATGTGTCTACTGCTTGTCTGGGTGTTGTTTTTTGTTCGCTCATTCATTGCCTCAGTGATTATGAGGTACGTCGGGTTTGAAGACTACAGAGCTTATCAGTACCCCTTACTCACACCCACACATGGATGGTGGTGAGTGTGTGTTTGAAGTTACAGGAGAAAGATGACACTATTGGTAACCAGTGCTCCTGGAATTACAACTAAAATCACCAAAGTACACATTAAAAATAGTGAACTATTGTAATGATGACGTTGAATATAAGATCCCACTTGCTAGGTCATCAAAGGTCAATTTGCTCCAGCCCTGGATGCGCTGACCCTTGGGGACAGTCCCTGCGTACTGCCTTCCTGACATGTGAGCAGCTCGCAGAGCTCAGTAGCTGGACTGAAACCTCAGACGGTGGCAGCAGTTCAAGCAGAAAGCACGAGGCAAGTGTAATTTTAAACCTATATATTTATATAGACAAACTCATCGACATATACTTCCAGCTCTTTCTCTCTCTTTGGCTACAATTTCCCGCTGACCACATTCCTTCCAAGTAATTCCGTGAGTTCTGGGAATGTCCAGAACTGCACATGCCCAGGGCTGGGTCATCTGTCAAACTGCAGTTCATGCTTTTTGATTGGTTTAGGTTACTAAGCAACCTCCTTGTCACTCAGAATAGTGGCCTGACTATTTCCAAGGGAGGCAACATGACATGGGCTCCTGAGGGCAGGAATGCCACCCGTCGGGGCTCTCGCCGAGCTAGGTTTGAACCCTGGCTGCTCAGGGGGGGTCAACCATTTAGCCTCTCTGTGCAACACAGGGGTGAATGAAACAGCTCCCCAGGTGGCTGGGATTTGAGCGAAGGCATATAAAATACCTAGCACAGAAGCAATGCTCCCTGAATGATTGTTTTTATTTACTTCACACGAAGAGCAATAAAGCAACAGCAGCTGGGAGTACAGCGTGAGGTCGTTTCGTACCTGGGACGGTCCAGTCACTATCAGAGTCAGCAGAATGGAGCAAGTTCTGCAGCCGTCCAGGCCTTCTGCTCTCCTGTGACCCTCCGGAAAACTGCAAAAACATCCGGGCTGATACCGTTTGGGTGTTGGGAGGGTGGATGTGCCATTTGTGCAAAGCATCCAGCATCCAAACACCTCAAGATTGAGGCTGGTGAGCAGCCTCAGCAAAACCTTGTGTCCACCACAAGCTCAGCTCAGTGGCTCTCTGAGGCCGTGGCTTTCCCTTTTGTCATCAATACTTGTCAGCCTTTAAGTGCTACCCTCGACCTGGGACCAATGCAGCTGACCCTTTCCCAACTCCAGGACGCCCCTTAGTGTGGGGTATTCGCTCCTCTCTGCCAGGCACTTGATGGAGAGGAGAGAGCCTTCACCATTCTACAAATAAGCTCTCAAATGCTTCTGCTAGGAAAAGCCAATAATACAGAAAGAGGGGTCTGGGATGCTTAAGCACTCAGTGCTTTTGCATTTAAAAATGGGGAGGGAGAGGCTAGCTTAGGGAATAAACCGGAAACCAGGGCAAGGACTCCTAACTCAGGGTGAACTGAACATTGTGATCAAGGCATACAACAACATCTCAGTTAGTGTCTTCAGGATCCTTTTCCAGAAAGAGTGGGTAGAGGATGCTGTCTGTCAACTGGGAGAGATTTAGAGTCATTAGATGGTTCAGAGAAATCGCCTTGGCTACCCAAAGGCAGGGTGCTCCCCCACATAAGAACAGGGCACAGATGATTTCTTGTATCAAGAGCAACCAGGAGAGGCCAGGTGGCATATAAGGAAATACAGTCCTCTCCAGAGCCAAACAGAGAGAAGAGCGCCCCAGCAGCCAGAACAAAGAACCAGGTGAGGCACTGCATACCAATTCGTTCTCTTTTGGCAAAAATCTTTCTGAAAATGTGTGCTCAGTTAGTGCTACAAGGAGTCAGATTCTGGAAACTGGATGCTCGTAAGCATTTTTATTTTAATCCTTGCAGTAGTTGGGTGAGGGAAGTTGGACAGAAGGAAGGCCATGCCCAGGACGGATGCCAGGGCATGTGAGCCCTACTCAAATCAGACCTGAGTTTGGCTTTCACTGGGCACTGTGAGGACAGTGTTTGAATTCAGGGAAAGCAACCAATCTTGAAGTCAGGAAGTCTGCCCGGGGTTTGGCTCAAGTTCCACTGACCAGTTTGTGCCTGGCCTTAAGAAAGCCCCAAACCTCTTTCTGCATCTGTAAATTCTTTATTTGTTTTGCAGAGCTATTACAAGGCGCTTTATGACTGCTCAACGACCAAGACTAAGGTGTGATCTGGCCCACTTACAGCAGAATCATTAAAAACCAGGATTCCTGAGCCCTACCACAGACCAACTGAAACGGAGATAGGAGAGAAGGATGAAGAAATCTGCATTTCACAAATTCTCAGGGGATTCCTGTGCACCTTCAAGATTGGAGGTCACTGAGCAAGGTTCAAACTTTTTAATCTGGTTTTGCGGCCTCTACAACCTGCCTTTTGAGTAGCATTCCCGTGAACTCTCTGCCCCCACGTTATTGGCTGACATCTGGTCCCAGAATACAGGCAAGCCACTGGGATAGGCACAGCATCACACCTACCCTGAAAACACCCCTGTGAACAAGCGCTGTTATCACCCCCTTTCACAGACAAAGACTCGGAGGTTGACAGATGTCCAGCGTCTTGGCCAAGATCACAGAGCAGGTGTGTGGCAGAGGTCAGATGCAAGTCCCCATCTATGGGGTTTCAGGAGTCCTCATCTTAACCACCCTGGTATCCCACATTCACGTTCCCTCAGATGTACTCATACTTGCATCCGCTGCTCAGCCGTCCCCGCAGCCTCACACGCCTCGGGACACTCTAATCCGCCGCAAACATAGAATGTAAATATCCTGCTGGACCCTTGAACTTTCACAAACCCCACTAAAGAGTATTTGCTGTTCCCAGATCCTGTGCACCAACAGCCCGTTGTTGATAACTCCACTTGGACTATTAAAATGACATTGTGAATGTTTGCTTACGCTCCAGTGTCTTTTACTAGAGCTTAAAAAATCCTACGATTCCAAAAAAAAAATTCCTAAGACACAAAGGGAATTTAGGGCAGTGAAAATGTTCTCTGTGATCCCACAGTGGTGGACACACATCTCACATGCTTGTCCAAACCCAGAGAAGGTATGACGCCAAGAGTGAACACTAGTGCCAACTATGCTCTGAGTGATAACAATGTGTCAATGTGAGTTTAGCGATTGTGACAGATGCACCACTATGGTGAGGGGTGGTGATAGTAGGGCAGGCTGTTCTTATATAAGGAAAGGAGTAAAAAGTCTATTTATACAAAATCCTAAGCCTATTCTGTTCATCTCCGTACCCTCACAACCCTGCTATGGCACATAGAAGAGGCTAAATTAATACACACAGAGTGGAAGCATGAATGGCAAGACAGCTGCTCTCCTGTAGGACAGGGAAATCTGATCCCAGCAGAGGCCCAGCCACAACAACAGGCAACAAGGGAACTAGAAGGAGAGGACTCGTAATGGAATTTGGGAAGAAGGCTCCAAAGACAAAGAAGAGAGTGGGTGCTGTGGCAGCAAACCCAAGAAAATGGAAGTATTTTCCTGGGATTGCCCGATGCATGGTGACTGCCCAGAGCGGACCAGGGCATGGAACAGAGGCACCAGAGGGAAGAGGAGGTGAACTGGAGTATCCAAAGGTACATGGGCACGAGTGCTCCTGAGCCTGACATCCCTGAAGGCAAGCAGTGCCATCAGAAGGGGAAAGAGGGCTGAGCAGTGAGACTGAGTTCAGGAAGGCAGATCCCAGGAGCACCATGAGACCGTTCATCATCCTCATGCAAGGCAGAGAAGAAACCAAGTGGGAATATGCTGTGGGAACCTGGTCTATAATGTCCCAGGGAGTGACTCCAAAAGATATTTTAGTGGTGATCCGGATGCCAGTGATCAAAGGCTATCACACAGCTTTAGAAAGGGGGCGACTCATGATTTATTTTGGAAGGAAAATCTACAGCAGGAAAAAAAATCACCAGCTGTGTGGTAATACCATCGAGTAGACAAAGGACAAAAGCACTTAGGTGTATTTAAAAATGAAATAGATGCAGCTGCAAAGGAGATGGGAGATAAGGATTGTGCCATCATCCTGACCAGTGGGTGCCTACAACTTACACCAGAGATGGCGTTAGACACACTTGACTTGGACACCCAGGTCTTCTACTTATTAGCTCTGTGATCTGAGGTGAGCTTCTTAATCTTCACAAGGTTTAGTTTCTCAATTGTAAAACGAGAATCATAATACGTCCCTTATAGGATTGTCGGTACTACATGAGATGAAGAATGTAAAGTGCTTTAGAACAACGCCCGGCATAAAGGTTCTATAAATGATGGTGGTGGTGACAGTTAACTGATAATTTTATGGAGAAATCCTCTTCGTAGCCATGCCCTCGTCCCCCAAGTAGATCTGTCACATTAGTTCAACTGATGCTACTTTAGAATCTTTTATTCTGAGCATCTCTGTGCAAGATAATGTGCTAAATCTGGAAGAAATGCCCACGATTGGGTCCATATCCTGCTGTAGCTTTCATTCCAGCACCAGAAAGGAGGTAACAGGCCTTTATGATCCAAGTGCCACATGAGCCCCATAATCAACAGGCCCAGGGGTCAGAGGAGGGTCAGATCCCTCAGTGCTAATATCATGGAAAATGGGGAAGTATGCTATACAGAATGAGAGTGCACCAGAGAAGCTGAGCTCATGCTCACCTTCTATAAATCAGATTTTAAGGACAACTGCAGAAGCCCATGCTTTGTACAAATAAGCCTGGGCTGGGGTAAGAGGTTCCAAGGACACCTGTGACCGTTGGTGATAACCCAGTGACTGGCAGGGGGGTAGGGAGGGATCTGGTCTGGTCGGTGGGATGTAACAGGGCGTGGGCAATGAATCAGGATACATGGCAAGACTGAGCCAGAACCCTGAAGATAGACTCTGAAAGGAAGTCAAGAGGTAGTACGGGGCCATGGCACAACACTAGGTACGAGGGAGGCGAAGTGAGAAATTAATCTAGTGGGGAAGTAAAAGGGGATGAGAGAAAAGGGTGTGGTTCTGCAGAGTGAGAGGAATGGCTGAGAAAGAATGCCAGAAAGAAGGCAAGTGGAAGGAAGAGAGACTGGCTGACCAAGACAAAGACTAATGGAGTAGAAGCACATCCCACAGACTGGCTTCTCTCCTGGGTCCCCTGTCGGGCCGCACACATGGCTGCCATGTTGGGGAGCAGATCTGCGAGAAGGTGAACCGAGGCTGGGCCCACACCACACAAGTGAGACAGGGCAGGTGGAGAGGGAGCGAAGCCTTCAGATTGTTTTCTTTCAAGCTTACCATTTTCCTTTTCTATTTTTTAAGTTTTACTTTATTTTCTATTGACACATAATCCCCATTGCTTCTCTTCCCCATCTTCCCCAGCCTCTGGCAACCACCGTCCTACTTTTTTAGATCAGCACTTTTGGATTCCACACAAACACATCTTTTACATAATCATGAAAACAGCACGTTTCTAGCATGTCATTCTTGTTTTCCTCGTTCTGTACTGTTCTCTGGCTCTGGGTCACCTAAGTCCTCAGAAAAGAACTGTCACTCACACTTCATACAGTAAGACCATCAAGAAGTGCTCCAGAGAAACCACGAGGGTGTTTGGCAAGAAAGGTGGGATAAGGACATGGCTCTCCCACGTGGAAGGAGCACACGAAGACAGACTGCTTAGCAAAGGCAAGATAGGGCTGATGTCACAATCCCGGAGTGAAAAGAGCTTTGGGGAGATCACGTTAGGTGGCCTAATTTTGTCCTTGCCTTAGCCACAAACTAGCTCTGTGATCTTGAGCAATTGACTTAACCTATCTGGACATCTGTTTATAAATTTTCAAAATGAGGAGGCTGAACTGGATGCCTTCCAAGCTCACTTGCAATGCGAACACCCTAGATTCTGTGATTCTTTGAGCCCATGGTCAGGCTTTTTCACAATGCCCACACAGTATTAGCAGTTTTGCCAGTCATGTCAATAATATTTTATTTATTATACTATTATGAAATGAATAGGTTATTTATCTGCTCCCGGTACAACTTGCACTTGCACACAATTTTGCAATGCATGGTAAATATCTCTTCCTCTGAACTCCCGAGGCATTGCAATTTAGACACATCTTAGCTCACTTACCGTGTTCTTGCCAGTGATTACAGTACAAAATGCCTGATTGTCCAGGTGGATGTCAAGCTCCATGAATGCTTCCTGGAACCTCAGCTGCAGAGAGAAAGGAGAATGGACTGCTTGGGGATGCTTTCAGCTTCGTATCCCCAAGAAACCAGGCAGTACCTTGCACAGAACCTATACTCAGTACGGCTTGTAGAACAAGCCTATAGTGGAGAACAGTGTAAAACCCAAGAAGAACTGGTCATGGGAGGTTCCCATCTCTTGCTCCTCCTCCAATTGACCAGAATGCCCAACCTGAAAACATTGCCCCAATGTCATTACAAATGGCTCCCAGTCTCTGCTGCTAAAAATTTTAAGTCACAGGAAGCAGACAAGAGGAGCCACTGATGAAAGTGTCAGAAGGGAAGGGACAGCAGGAACCCAGATCTGAGGCACCGGCTGTAGGTGTGAGACGGCATGCAGTGGTAGGAGAGTTACAAGGAGCTGAGGGAATCGGGCAGTGTCAGACTGGCGGACAGGCATTTCTCAGCTGGGAAAATAAGGCATGTTTTCTAATTGTTCTATGAGAAATTTTAGCCAGGCACTCAGTGGTTTAATTTAACAAGGTCTCCTTGGTCCTCACTTTACAAGCGATTCTCTGGGCTCTCAGTGCTCTCCCTATTTCCCAATTCCCAAGGAAAATGCAGCTCTGGACAACACCCCAGCCCCTCCCCAAACCTCCCAACACCCCCGCCACCACCGTGACAGTTAGTTCCTGTTCACAGTCCACTTCCAAACGAGGCCTCTGTGTCCTCACCCCGGCCTGCCTCTGCCCCACCTCCACGCCCCAGTTCCCAGCCCCTATCTAAGGCACACTGGCCTTCTTTGTCACCAGGGCTCTCGGTGCTCTCTGGGGTCAAGGGCCCTGGCCTCCTCACCTCTTCCTCCTGCCACTCAGGCCCACTTCCTGTTTCCCTCCTCCTCCTCCTCCTCCTCAGAAGCCTCATGCTCCATGCACCCTTTCCTCTCCGCTGTCCCTTCCTCCATTCTCACTGGAGAGAGATTTAAGACTTCTTGCATCACCCAAGTGGCAGTTAGTCTTGATTTCTCCAGCTGAAGTTTTGTTTGTGTTAACTGTTAGCTCTGCCTCATGCCCTTCTCATGTTTGTCCACATTTAAAACGTTATTGAGCTCAAACTTTGGGACTCTGGGGCAGGGAGTTTGCTCAGCCAAGGCTCGATACGGCCTTAGGGATGGCCAAAGAGGGCCTTGAAGGGCTGCCACAGGCCACCACAGGGCAGAAGGTGTTGCTCTCAGACTGCATTCCTGGCTGCTTTCCCAGCAACCGCCCTCAAGGACAGCCAGTGGCCACAGGTTTCAGGGCTGCTTGCTTCTGGCTGGAAAACTCCCCTTGTTAAGTCTCTTGGAGTAGTAGGAAAATGAAAGGCTGTTAAGGATGAGGAGACCTGTGAACAGTGCCAAGAATCCTGTGTTGCACGGTCTCAGGATGCAGAAAAGGCCAGACTTGTGGGCGAGTTAAACCGAGGCCACATCACCAGGCTGTTAATGCCGCCTGCTCTTCCAGCGACAGGAACAGGCCGTTCCAACGTGGCTGCGCCCTCGAGTCACCGCTCATCCATCACAGCACGGAACATCAAGCTTTGGGCTCTGCTGGCTCCTGCAGGCTCCTCTCTCGCCTCTGTGCCAGCCTCCTGTTCTTTTACCAAGCTCCTAATTAGCTCTGAGGAAAGCAGGATGGCTTTGGGTTTCATCTCCCGAGTCTCCCCGTGTCCCACACATTGGCAGGCACGGCACAGGGAGTCCGTGAGTTCATAAATACAAAGGCAGCTGCCCCGGTTGGCTGTTGTTTACTTGCCCATCTGGATGACTGGCATGTGTGCAGATTGCCACACAGGTTGTCTCTGAAACATCTGGCCAGTTGTTTCTCACCCCAGCTGTGTGACAATCGGCAGTTGCCCTTTATTGTCTCCATTTCACCTCCCACAAAAAGTCCAGCCTCTCACCTGGCATTTCTTCCCTGTGCAGTATGGAAATCAATTTGCAACAGGCTTCATGTGGCTGCCGCAACCTGTCACCTGCCCACTGGCCCTCTGCCCCTCTGTTAGGTGCGCAGCCACATCCATTTCCGTCTTCCCTCTTCCCATGTGGCTTTCACTCTGTCATTTTCCTGCCAGGACTATTTTCCAGAGCACTACTTTAAATATAGCAGAATGCACATCGCACCCAGGAGTTCTTTGACAGCTACACAAGTCTTCCGATCAGTTAGTTTATGTTTCAACAAGATGTTTGTGTTCAACTCAAATTACTTGCTGGACTAATAATGAGGACCCACCAAGTGCTTCTCATGGACAGATCCACATTTTCTTCTGGACAGATATCTACTCTTTTCCCACTTTCCCAATTCCTCCAACTGACCTTCTGCAATAAAATCCTATTTGTCTTCTCAATCACAACCCCAAAATTTCAGGAAATTTCCCTGACTTAATGTGGTCTGCTCTTTGCAATGTATTTTTCCTTCTTTGATTCTACCTACCACTGCTGATGCCCATCTAATTCCTTCCTTCACACAGGGTCACCAGAGTTTCCAATGGATGGTTATTGCTTTCAAACCATCACAAAGTATTAAAACTGTAAGCCAAGTCATTTTAAGTTAGGGAACTTCTATAGAGCCAGGTGGTTCCGAGTGTGCATCCTAATCCTTCTGCACCTCAGATTCCTCATTTATACAATAAAAATATCACACACCTCACAGATTTTGATACCAGAAATGATGTGAGCAAATACCACCATGCACGGCAGCTAGCAGAAGCTGCATAAAAATCACTTTGCTCATAGCATTCCAGAAGGCAGGTTTAATAAGGGCTAACAAACGTTTTTCTTTCTGCCTCAGGCAGATTTCAGGTCTAAAATCTTAGCCCGTCCACTGTTTCCTCAGAGTCCCTCAGTGAGTGTATTTTGGGGCCCTTAGTAGGATTTTCTCCTTACATGCGTGACAGGTCAATATCTTCTTGAACTGAGAATGCCCATGTGTGGTGGGCACTTGAGCAAGATTTACAGCAGTGGTCTGCAAAATATGGTGAACAGACCAGCACCATTTGGGACAGGTCAGAAATGCAAATTCTGAGGTCCCACACTGACCTGCTGAATCAGAATGGCTGGAGTGGAGCCCTGGAATCTGTGTTTTACAGCCTTCCAGGCGACTCTGAGAGAGAATCACTTAAACCAGGTTTAAGAACACTGGTTGAGACGATGACTTGAGAAATCCTCCAAACAGAATCAGAGGTGGCAGTTCCAGCCTTAGCACACTACAGCAAGGAGCCCAACCTCCGGAGGGACATGGCCAGACATCTCTGCAGCCCAGACCACTGGTCATGGAAAGGACTTACCATGCCTGCTCCAGAGCAGCCTCCTTCTCATACAGCCTCCCTCGCATGTCCCCTGCAGCTCCATGAGAGAGGTCAGCAAGACTACAGACAGACACCTGAGCCCAGCCCAGAGGACCCTGTTATTGCTCAAAAACAAGGCTTGTTATTTACTCCCCTAAACACCATTCTTCCCTCATCCTGAGACTGGTGAAGCGCCTCCAATATGTACCTGGCTTACTCTCACTCTGCACTAGTAGAACAGATCAAGTAGAATGTTATCAGCGGCTGCATCAGTCGCATACGCTCTCCCAGGTGATGCTGTGTCTTCTACTGTGCCACCGGCACTGCTGACGAAGTAGCTGGGCTGCAATTCTCCTAAGTCAGCAAGAAGCAAAGGAGAGGCTAGAGCTCAGAACTCTGGCTAAAATTGTAACTGCGAGGATGCATTCCCAGCACCCTCGTGCCTCCATAGAAAATGCTTCTATCAGGTGCTACGGTTTGAATGTTTTATCCCCTCCGAAATTCACAGTGCAGCTTAATCCCCTCCGAAATTCAGCTGTTGTCTATGTGATACTATTGAAAAGCAGAGGCTTTGAGGGATGATTAAGCCATCACTCCGTCAATCAGGCCGGTCCCTTGTCAATGGGATGAAGGCCCCTTTAAAAGAGGCTTCATATACTAGCTAGCTTCAGTCTTCTGCCATGAGAAGACGTGTGAAGGAGGCCCACACTAAATGTCAGTGCCTTGATCTTGGACTTCTCTGCCTTCAGAACTGTAAGAAATATGTTTACAACCTTTATAAATTACCAGTCTGTGGCATTTTGTTATAGCAGCACAAATGGACTACAACATTGAGATTGTGGAGCGTATCTTCACCCAAAATCCAATGGACTCAACTGCCGGTAGCCCCTCATCCCCTCCTGCCTCACATCTGAACTCCCCAGGCTTCATCTTGCTGTATCACTCCACAACCCACCATTACCACCCACGCCCACTGCATATGGCTTCTCCCACTGCAGTAAGGAGAAACTCACAGTCCACATCTGTGCTGACCCCCTGGGTAACTCAGGGGACCACACATCTGACTAGAAAAGAAGGACGGGGCTGGCCTGAGATGACAGGAAAGAATTGTTGAAATGATTTGTGTAATTGAATGAACCTAAGTAGCTTTCCTTGGCCTGCAAAGAGCCTGATGGATCACCCACTCTCAGAATCCCACTCAATGCCCAACTTCTCCACAAAGACCCACAGAGTTCCCTCCCAGAGCTCCTTCATCCCTCAGCTGGACAACTCTGATAATCTGTCACCCAGTGTACCACCAGCTGTTGTAGAGCAAAAGTGCACGGCCATGCAAGCTCACGAGGCACCTGCAGCCCCCAAGAGGCCTGCACCTGAGCTTTGCTCCTACTGCTCTTTAACTCTGAGACTTACCAGCGCAACCTGTTTCTGGTGGATAAAATTATCCATAGTATTTACTATGAAGAATAAATGAGCAGCAGCTGAAAAAAGGCCAGTGAAGTCGTTTGAGCACAGCACACAAAGCCATTCTCACCGTCTTCCTATCTACTTGACACTCCATCCCCAGTTTCGGATGTGTTCTTTTTGAGACAAAAACTAAAGCTGATCCCTGTGTGGGAAGCACATAGTAGGTGGGCATGGTCATTGTTGCCATCTGCTGGTGTTCAGTCCCGGTCCACTAGCTATTCCTGTGGGATCTTTCAAATCAGGTTTGAGCTGCAGGAGGACTTTGTAGTTTCTATGATCACAGCATTACTGACTGCAATTTTGTTCTCCAAGAGTTGTATTTGGAGCAAATGGCTCTAACTATATTTTTAAAAGCTTTGTTTTGGTTGCCAGTCCATTAATATGCAGCTTTACAAGAGCTAAGAACTAGAGGGAGAAACCTATAAGAAACCAGAAGCAGGATAAAATTCTATCCAAATGTTTAATTATCCTTAGAGTCATATTATTCTTAATGATACTCTAAATCTTTCTTGCTGAAATTTGGTCTTATTTTCTATCACACTCTACATTTTGCATAATACTCGAAGATAGTCTTTGAGCCACTTTTAAGCTTTTATCTCAGCCTTTTTTACATTTTTCTCATAGTAATTCAGATCGATCAAAGAGTAGCAATATGCTAAGCACTTAGCACATATTTTTCCCTTAATTCTTATAAATCGTCCTATGAATATTTCCTATGCTATGTAAATATCATTATCCCCATTTTATGCATTAGTAATCTGAGGTTTAAAGAGATTGTGTTACTTGCCCCAGGTCACGTGGCGAGTAGTTGGTGATGCCAACATTTGAAGCTGGATCCTCTGAACCCGAAACTGAGGCTGCCTCTGAGATTCCAGTTCTTTAACTTTTAATGTTTTGATGTTCTCATTGGCCTTCATCCATCATAATAAATGTCCACCTCCATCAGTGAGAACTATTTGGATGTTGAGAATCAGAGAGAGACCTTAGTGCCCACATGGACCATGTTTTAGGACAGAATACTAATGGAGAGGCATTTAAAAAGAGTGGGACTTCACATAACAACTGCAGGAACTGCCAAACAAAGACTTGTGGCAGAAACCTCAAGACAAAACCTGACACCAAATAATGCCTGCTAGCAATTAATAATAACTGATTTCATTGAGCATCTGCAATGCGCATGGTTCTTTGTTGCACCAGGTCCTCTGCATGTTGGCACTTCCAGAGGGAAAAAAATGGGAATCCAAAGTTATTAAGTGACGTGCCCCTGATCCCAAAGCCACAGTTGCAGAGTGAGTTTCTGTCTTACTTGGGCCCCCAGTTTAGCCCAAGCTACTGTTCCTCCTCCGTGCTCAGATTAGTAGCTAAAAGATTCCAACCACATCTTTCCCAGAATCCAGTACAAAGGATGGTCGGCGCAACACCACAGATACAAAGGGCTGACTACAGCCTTTTTACTCGATGGTGTCGTGTCGGGATAGTTTGTAAAATGCCTCCTAGGGCTACATCCCCAAATGCAGTTGACGAAAATAAGATTGCCAGGGCTGGGGATTTAGCTCAGTGATTAGAGTGCTTGCCTTGCAAGCACAAGGGCCTGAGTTCGATCCCCGGCACCACAAAAAAAAAAAAAAAAAAAAAAAAAAAAAAAAGATTGCCAGACTGCCCCCATATGGCTCCCATCAAACGCTGGACATTGAGAAAGCATGTGTCCATGTGACTAAAATGACCCTAAAAGCCCTTCCAATTTCCTGGAACCCAGAGGGCACCCTGCAGAGGGCTCACGGCCTCAGGTTAGTTGTCACTCCCCATGAATGGAGGAAGCAAATGATTGAATCTCAGAGAAAAGATAGAAATATTTTCCAGGGCTTGCCAACATGCTATCCAAGTTCTTCTCTCCTGGTGGCCTTTGAAATCGAGCCAGCTACTCAAGCGGAAAAGAGTCACTGGCTTTCTCATTGGGGTCTGCCGGTCAGGCCACGTGTTGAGTGTTTTTTCTGCCGAGATGAAGGGGCTGGTGTTGCATCAATGCATAAAAGAAACCTTATTCATGGGAAGCATCCAAACTAGAAATGTTGCTGTAAAAGTAATTAGACTTGAATTTAAAAGGATCAGTTCCTCATTAAGGGTTTCCCTCAAAGGCTTTTTACAAGCTTACGGCGCGACTCTAATCTCCAGTGTCAGCTGTGGAAAGGAGCAATGCATAGACACGCATTTACATGCTAAGAAGTGTGCTCTGGCTTTACTGATAGAACACAATAAGGATTGCGCTGTACACAAATATAAACGCTTGCTTGTAACCCTCCCCATCCCATCCCTTCACCAGAAAGGTAGACCCTAGAAATCAAAGTCAACTACTACACGTACAAAATCTGGAAGAAAACACTAGCCATGATTAGCTTTACAATTGATTACTTTCCAGCAGCCTGCAATGTCCATGGAAACCCTTCCCTGTCAGCACTCATTGCTACTCCCTCTCAACTTTTATTGAATGTTTACTATGCATCTTGCTCTGCTCCAGCTTTGAGGACACAAAGACACATAAGACACATTCCTGGCCTCCGGCACCTCCCGGTCTCAGCCAGCATTTCTGGAAGTGTATGTACCTCGGCACTCACGAAGCTCTGCGCCACGCAGCTGCAAAAGAGGAGGCACCAAGATTAGGCTTCAGCTCTGTCCAGAACCAAAATCAGAATCAGAAACAGAATCAATCTCTAAGCCCGGGCCCCGAAGTTTTTATACGAATGTATGATTCTCATACAATCAGCAGGTGATTCTTGTGTACACAAAGGTTAAGACATAGACCCATTAACTTAAAAGCATTTGTAAGAAATGTGCAGTTTCCTGTCTGAATCTTGGGCTTCGGATGACTAACTATCTCGCAGAAGGACAGAATCAGACTCTCCATTCTCCAAGAGGCTGCCACAGGATGCCACAGACCAAGTTTTGCTAGTTGATATTGGTAAATCTTCTTGGGTTTTCCCTTCTCTCACTAGTCTCTACACCTCCCATATTTCACAAGGCCCACAACGAAGCCTCCACCTGGTCAACCCGTGGGAAATATTCTGGTGTGGGCAAGAGCTCCAAGGCATACTGGAATCAGGCCTGTGTTGAAATTGAAGTACTTTCACTTATTGGTTGTAAAGCTATTAGCAAGTTACCAAGACTTCTGTTTCCTCATCTGTGAAACAGAGCTTCGGGATGGATGTCTCTTTTTCTGAAATGCTTGGGACCAGAAGTATATCTTCTTTGGGAGTTTTTTAGATTTCAAAATTTTTGTATCTGCCTACTGAGGTATCTTGGGGAGAGGACCCAAGTCTCGAAATCCATTCATTTCATATGCCCCTTATAATATTTTAGTGCACCTGTGTTTTGACTGTGACTTGTCACATGAGGTCAAGGGGGAATTTTCTAAATTTTCTACTCATGGTGTCATGTTGGCACTCAGAAAGTTTCAGATTTTGGAGCATTTCAGATTTCATATTTTTGGGTTAAGTATGCTCAACCTGTAATAATTGTAGTGAGGGCACAGAATTATCAGGATTGGACAAAATAATGCATATACATATGGCTTGGCATTCAATGATCATTTAATATATCTGCTACTGTGCTTACTAAAGTCCGTGGTGGAACTCTTTTGTATTAATGGCTGAGAGAACTCAAGGAAAAATCTCACAAAACTCATAGCAGACTAGGCTTTCCCTATGAGAGACCTCAGAAACCATGGCATATAGATACTCAGTGAATGGAGAAGGATGTACTTCTAAACTGTCCTGTGGATTTGCAGGTTAAGCAATAGTATAATTTGTGGCAAGGAAGGGACAGTGAGCAATAGTTGCTATTTAAAATAAACAATCTTCAAATAGAATTTAGAAAATGCACCCAAGTATACCATGCCTAACACAAGCCAGATGTATAAAAACCTGGATTTACTTTGCCAAGTCTTAATCAAAGGATAGATACTTAGTTCCCTAAAACATTTAATATATGATGTCATTTACAAAGTTTTTACCAAAACACAAAGTTTTAGGAGCTCATTTATTACATAGTTCAAATAAAGTTACTTAATTCAAATATGGGCTACCCAGTTAAATTTGAATTTCAGATAAATAAGAAGTAATACTTTAGTAGAAATATATCACATGCAGTAATTTAGAGCCTAACAAAGCATGATTGTTTTTCACTGAAGTTCTGATTTTCATTCAATATCATTAATAAGCTATATGTTAGGAAAAGAACTGATTAGAAACAAACTTAACGTGACTCAAGCAAATCAATAAAGTTGTAGCCATGAGAAACTAATTAAACCTGTCCAATTGCAGGGATCGAATTAAACCTGGAGCTTTTCTTCAAATGCTAAGAAGTTCGAATTTCCCTTTATGCCTAGAGAAATTCCCAGTATAATCTGTTATACATTGCGAAGTGCTACGTTAGTAGCAGAGGAGTAAATGGAGAAAAAGTTAACCTAAGACGAATTAGTTATTAAGATCAGGAGCCAAGGGTCATCCTGTAATCAGGGCTCAAGGTTCAAATTTGCTTTCACAATGAGCTTCTTGCTGCCGAGTATGCAATAACCAGCCCCTTGGCACACATTTCACTTCATTTCTTTTCTTTAATTCCCTCACTTGAGAACAGGTGAAATGCTTTTTCCTTGAGTTATATTACTCTTTGATGTTAATCAAAAAGTTTTTATTTTGGAACTGCCAAATAGTTTCCATAGTGAAGTTTTAAGAAGTTCTTTGGAAATTTTCTAGTCTTTAATAAGCTTTGCATAGCAATGTTGTGGGGGGGGGTGAAGAAAATTTCCAGACCCTTGGTTGTGCTTTGTATTTTTAAAACGTCCTCTCCTGCTACTGATGTTAATGTTGGTGCATCTTTGATACCTCCCAAATTTGGTAGCTGACAATAAAAGACTCAACTGGAAATTAAAGTACTCAAGTGATCAAAGGCAAGTTAGGAGGAAGAAGAGCGTTAAACTTGAAATCAGAAGGCCTGAGTTATGTCCCCACCTCACCATGCGTGGCGCTGGGCAAAAGACTCAAGTTCTTTGTGTGGTATATAATTCTGTGAGTCTCAGTCTAATCATTTGAATTCAGATTATTCATCTTTCCCTGAGTAGTATTTAGAGAAATTCTCCCTTTCCCTGTCCCTGAAAGCCTGCTGGGTGGATAACAGACACTCACCCCCTCTCCCTGTTCAGAGAACAAATCATGAGAGGATCACTAGAGGCTACTTCAAAAATAACTGGCAGGCAGCTCAGAAACATACTAGCTGCATGTCCAAAGACAAAAAGTGGCTCTAAATGACCATCGCTATCAAGTAAAGAAACATAGTGCAAGCACATCAGATGATCTGTGATTAAAACTCAGGCTTCAGCCTTTGAGATTGCTTAAGCTCGAAAGTCCTGAGTTGGCAAACATCTGGAGGAAAGGTCAGGACTCGGTGCCCTGGAGGAATTGTAAGGGAAAGGAACTGGCTGTGAAGATGTGGGGAGCCGATCATGGCCGCCTTCTCAATGTACAGAGCCAGCTGCCTCCACCCCAGCTCAGAATCTAAGGCCAGCCACCTGAGGCCACTTTCGATGCCTCAATTTAGATGACTGAATGGTGAGGGGCTGACGCACATGTTCGGAGGCCTCGCCTCCCCGCTACACATACCTGGCCCCCAACATTCAATTCCATGGGCCAAAGACTTCTAGGGACACAGCCAAAGAAGGCTTTTTCCTCCTCGGATTCCTGAACAAAATTATTTTTAGAAGTATTAGGCCTCATAAACAGTGTCTCCTTTATGCTATTTCTTCAAGAGTGGCTATGATGTCAAATCTTCAAATGAGTGGCAAACAATCTCTAACTTCGAAATTACTATAAAACCTCCATTCTCTTGCATCCACCCAAATTCTGCTCACAGCAACTGGTAAGAAAAGAGCAGGGGGTCCTCTTTTCGGAAAACTTGGCAGAAGCAGAACAAGAAAAATAAAAAACAGGCAGAGACCTTTTAGGGTAGGCAATCCTGGAAGGTATCTCTGGACCATAAATAATCCCTCCTCATAAGAAACAAAGACATAAGGCGAAGTAGTACAGTAGGAGTACACAGGAGGGAGGCTCCAAGACCTTCTGTGGATGTCTGAACTCTATAATTTAATTCCTTTTTCATCTTAACCAAGCACTTATCAGCCACTAGGAAAATTACTTTTACCATTTGAGGTTCAAATGCAAAACTGGCATGAATTTATTTTCTCTCCTCACAACTTCACAGATAGAAGATTCATTTTTACTGTAGATCTGAGCAGCTTGGGCATACATTGTTTTTTCCTTCCTTAGGCTGAGAACTTCCACCTTCACGTAAAAGCAACACTTTTTGGGTTCTCCTCTGCATGTCTGTGAAGAAAGGTGACTTGAGCATAAGCAGCACAAGAGCTGACGTTTGACTTGCTAACTAAGAGAGTTGCTCAGTGACTGTCAGGGTGGCAGGTACAGAGAGATACACTGGGCATGGGGGTGATTCGTATCCTACATGGGCAGAATATGATGGTGTGAGACTTGGCTGCGCTCCTCAGAATACTGTGCGATTGAACACTTGAGAATTATTTTTCACTGGAATCATCCATTTAATATTTTTGGACCATGATCCACAGGAGAGAAATGAAACCAGAGAAAGTGGAGGACTACTGCAGTGTGCTTTCTGTTTAGAAAGATTTCCATCCAGTATGACAGCAAGAGAATTAAAGTTTCTGTGCTTAAAGATGTAACCCACAGCCGCTGGGCAATTTTGTCTAAGAATCATGGTGGGATGTTCTATATCCCACGAGTTGGCTTTCGTGATGGTGACGACAGTGTTGGCTACCACGATGGTAACTCTGGCCCCTGTTGTGACATCATGCATGAGACATGATGAATCTACGTGGAATGTAAGTTCATCCTTCTCCCTATTGGCCATTATTGGATTTAGAAAAAGCAACACACACTGACGTCAGTGGTTCAGAGTTATGGGAAAAGCCAAAGGAAAGCAGATCACAGGAGACTCAGGAAAGGGCACATGCCAGTAAAAGAAAAGGTTCCTATTGGAACCCTCAGTAGTGGCACATCTGTCTCTTCTCACAAAAAAAGTCTATATCCTCCTGTCACCTTGTCAGAGTTTCTCTGAGGAGTTCTTCCAGCTTTTATGCAATCTTTGAAAGATTTGGGTATGTCCCATGATTTTTTTTTTCATTTTTACTGTTCAACCAAGACATTACTTATGTTCCTTCTTCAGGTTTAGATTGCCTTTAACTTTTTGGTTATTATCATTTTTGGCTTCCACTGTCATTTTTTAAAACGTAAATCTATGGAAAGTAAATCAAGAAATAAAAAATCTCTAGATCATGTAAAAAGTGATTCAAATTCCACTAATAATAATTTTGTCACTAAGTACGGAGACCTATTGTGCACTAGCTATCTTTCCAGCTTTTCGTATGTATAAGGACACTCAAAATACCACTAAGGAGCGAGTTTATACACTCCCATCCTAATGGACGATGCTATGTCAAAACTGGCACAGTGCTGAGGTGACAACTCCTGCTCAGGGAATGGGAATGGTATGTGGCTGACTGGGAGCATGTCCATGGGCTCCAGGGTAATTCCAAGAGATGCATGGGCACTCATCAACTTTTCTCTGAGTGATTTTTCTCTGTATTAGGTAGAAACCATCTGCAAGGTTATATGCTGCATGCTATTCTCTCGGTAGATGTTGAAAAACAATAAATCCATTCTTCCTGTCTCTTGTGTTGGCCCGTATGGTTGTGCTATAGATTTCCAGCTCTCTAGTAGCTTCATTCTGCTTATTTATAAATGCAACTGCTTTTAAGCGAGGTTCTGTGGTGCCAGGCTTCCTGTAAGGCCACTCTCAAGGTCCCCTTCAGAGCAAAGGCTGTATACCTTTCCCTGCCATGCTGAAAGATGGCTGCTGGGGTGCAGAAGCAACACGGAAAGGTGCCATGACCCCAAATCTACACCCTTGGTCATGCTGCATATGACCTAGGGACCTCCCCCTCCAGGCAAAAATCAGACTCTGGTGCCCGCATCTGCCATACATTTTATCTACATTTATTTTGAGTTGTCCATGATACCGTGAAACCTTATTTATCTTGTATTTATCGCTGGAATAAAAATAACCGAGAGCTATATGAGGCACAGGTCCTTTAAGTGTTTGGGATTATGTTTTGTGGTTTGTTGTTTTGTCTTTATGCAGAGTTCCCAAGGTAGATGAGTGTGATGGGAAGGTAGAATAGCTATAAGGAAAGAGAACAGGCTTTGGAACCATCTGGGAGTGGGCTAGAACCAAGCTCTGCCAGTTATTGGTCATGTAACTTTGAATTATGTATTAGCTTTCTCATCACTGACACCCACAATTTAAAGGAGGAAAGGTTTAACTTGGCTAATGGTTTCAGGGTATTCAGTCCATGGTAATCTGGCTCCAAGGTAAAAACATCATGGAGGAAGGGCATGGTAGAGTGAAGTGGCTTAGTTCATAGAGGTCAAAAAGCAGAGCAGGAGAACAATGCTAGAGAGAAAGGAGTGAGGGACCAGATATAGCCCCCAAGGCCATACCTCTACAACCCACACAGATACACCCAGAAGTGCGCTCTACCAATCCCTTGGGCAGATAGATCCCAAAGCAAATCAAGTTATCACTCCACCCTAATCACCACAATTAGGTGCTTAATGTTTACCTATGAGTTCAAAGATGAGTTCTTCCGAAGATGTAATAAGAAAGCACAGGCATGACAATAGTTCTCAACATGTAATCTCTAGACATACATCAACCTTTCTGGGAACTTGAGGAAAATGAAATTCTCAAGCCCTTCCCCAGACTTACTGAATCAGAAATTCTGAGAAGGGATTCAGCAATCTGAGTTCCAACAAGTCCTCCTCACGATTTTCATGCAAGTTGAGAAGCACTAGGGTAAATCTTCCAGCACAGTGCCTGAGGCACAACAAATGCTTGCCTTGCAGAGATTCTGAACACAACTAGTATTTTGAGGGATAAGCTTAATACATCAACTAAGCATACTGCTAGGGCTCAGCTAGAATGTTTACTCTTAGGTGTGGGGTTCAGCGCTGACAGTACATGCCTGCTTGACAAATACAAACGATATAAATGAAATGGTGCACTGGTCCATATTATTCAGAAAGCGCCCACTGGCATGGATGAAACTGTCCGAGGAGCGACTTTCCAGGCCCATCACCCCTTCCTGTCCCCACCCAGTCACTCTGTCTGCCAGCTGTAGGGGAGCTGTCCTGGTCCTGTGAAGACACAGGGGCTGTGGCCTTCACTGCCGGTGCAGCAAATATGAACATCCAAGGTTCAGTGGGAAGTTCTGGTCCCGCCTGTCCCTCTTCCTTGGTGCCAGAATCCTGAAAGACCCTCACTGAGGCCACCAACACCGGCTGTTTTTGGTTGGTTAGTTGACTGGATGGTTTTCCTCTGACTACAAGCCATAAAAGAGTTCTTTTTACCCCTAGATGAGACTATTATCGGTGTCGTTACGAATGCCTGAAATCTGGAGAATGTTACCTGACAACTCTGAGATATACTGACTCCAGTAAATCGTTTTCTGAATTGGGGACTCATCTGGTCATTCCCAGGAGATGCTAGTGGCTGTCGGCTGCATCCATGAGAATGGATGAAAAGCACTTGACAAGTTTTCTCAGGGCCTGTGCAATCTGTCTATCCTGAAAAACAGAAGGAAGATACTAGTTCCCCAGACAAGGGACATCCAAGATTTCGTTAATGGAAAAAACCTCATCTGCTTTGGAGGCGATAAAGGTGGAAAATATCACATGGCAAATGTGAAAAAGACAAGTACCAGGTTGGAAAGAAGACATTGTTCGTCACAAGCTTAGCTCCCCTGTTGACAGATATCAAATCCAGATGCATCAGGAACCGTGTGCCAGGAAACGTCACCAACTAGTAAGAGCAACCAAACAATCCACTTAATATGAACTGAACCAATAAACCTCAATCATCCATTCATTAAACAAATATTTATTGAGCACACCCTAAGTCACAAGCCTGTGCTGTGTCCCAAGGGCGGAGGAAACAGAAGACACCATGAAGGCGCAGCAGCCAGGAGCACAAGGGAGCCGTGTCCGAGGGAAGTCTCAGGGCCAAAGCCAGCATGTAAAGGATCATTGCCCAAGAGGAGACACACTGCCCAGTGATGGCCAGAAAGGCATTCTCACGCGAGTCTGGAACCCCCGGGGAAGAGCCAAGGCCCCCAGGGAAGCTGGCAGGCCAAGTGGGAACAGCCTAAGTGGGAACGCACAATGCTGGCAAAGTAGACACGGGGCCAAGCCATAGAGGGCCTCCTAATCACGCTCTGGGGCTGGATGCAGATCCCCAAGTCTTGAGGAAGTGACTGGAAGTTTGAGAGCAGTAAGCCAGTTTCTGCCACACAGCATGGGCAGGGTGGGGTGGGGGGACACACAGACCTTGGATGCAAACCCAAATCTGAACCTCAGTTCTCTCCCTTCTTACCTCACACCCTTGGGCGGTTTCCTCAACTTCTTGATGCGTCAATCCCCTTGTCTATTAGACAAGGTTTTCATTACTCTACAAGATTTCAATATGGAATAAAGGAGATCAATAGATCTAAAACACTAAGTGTGGCATTTAGGATGTAAACTCACAATAAATATTAGCTGCTATTATTATAAATGAAAGAAGGCAGACACAACCTCAGGTTGGCACAGCCTTTGTCCCTCCTCCCACACATCAGCCCCTGGGATTGGGGCTGAAGGAGACACCCAGTCTGTGCTAGGAGATGCTGCCAGAGGCCAGACCCTGGCTCATGCGCATGGAAAAGAGGCTTCTGGGTCAGTCGCTCCAGGTATGTGAAGCACATATAACCCGAAAAAGATAAGATGTTGAATTCCCCAAACAAGACATAGCCAAGATATTTTATAAGTAGGAAAAAATTGGTCTACTTTGGTGGAGATGGAAGGAAGGAGGAGAAAGGAGAAAAGGAAAGCAATGAGGAGATTGGGATGGGAGAGAAATGTGGGGAAATTTGTGTTCAACTGGGAGGAAAAAAAAAAATAGAGTGAGTGGAAGACCAGAGGGAAATTAATTCAGAGTTGCATTTGGACCCCCTGTAAGGTTTTCTCTCTCTCCTTCCCTCCCTCTCTCTCTTTCTCTCTCTCTCTCTCAAGATGTAAGAATGAAATTCTTTTTTAATTAGTTTGGCTCTTGTCCTGTGTTTCTATAATGCTGTCTCTATGTGGAGACCAAGCCACGCAGACTCCCTGGCCAGGATTTAGTAGTTATATAGTATTAATGTTGAAATGGGTATATGAATACCTACCCTCAGGGCTATTCTTGGGATTAGATGTGGTGATATGTGTCAGCCCCACTAGCGTTTGCTAGATTGTGCTGCAAACAACGCTCACATCTGAGCGACTTGTGACAACAAAGGTTTCCTCCTGGCCCCTTCAGCATGCTCATTGTGGTTTGGCTGGCAGTCTGCACTCCGGGAACCAGACAGAGGGACCCACCCATATCCGCATCAGGCAGGGCGGCACAGAAGGAGGGAAGAAAGGCAGAACCACAGTGGCTTTGGGAACTTCAGCTCAGAAGATCCATCACTCTCAGTCCCAGTCCACTGGCCAAACAAGCCACGCATGTCAGCAAGAGTGGGGCGTGTGACTGCCCCACTAGGAGGGGCAGCAGCCACTAGGGAACAAGAATACATCTGCCGGATCTGAAGCACTTAGGACAGTGCTCGGCATACACCTGGCCTGTGGATTGGGGGGAGGGGTGCTGGGGATCGAACTCAGGGCCTTGCACTTGCTAGACAAGCATTCTACCACTTAAGCTAAATCCCCAACCCCTGTGCCTGGCCTGTGGAAAGGACTGTTCTCATCGTTTACATCCATCTCTCACTGAGGGCTCCAACAGCACCAGCCTCGTGGGGTTGGAGGATGAAGGGAGGTGACAGACTTGAAGCCCTTAGGATAGGGCTGACCACTGGGATCATACTCAACGAACAGCAGATTGGGTGATGTTTTAAGGAAACAGGACTCCCAGGAGCCAGGAAAGAAGATGATGGGTAATTAAAGGCCACAGCAAAGAGGCATGTGGTGCCCTGAAGCCGTGGAGGGTCTTTGCCATCCCCGTGAAAAGATGCTCCTGTTTCAGGGGCTCAGAGACCAAAACAGGATGCTCAGAGAGCCAGGGGCTGTTGCATGGGAGCAGGAAATGCCAGGAACTGTCCGGCCGGGGTTACAACCCACATGCTGTGGGTCCAGCCTTCCTGGCCCCGGGGCACAACTCAGCCTTTGCAACAGGAAGTACCGGCTGCCTGCTCAGGGCCTAACCAGCATGGCACCTGCTCCCTCCTTGAGAGCATCACAGCTAGTAACAGTCATCGATTCTTTTCCGCCTATCAGAAAGGGAGCGCCAGACCTCGCCAGCCCCCGACTACCCACAAAGCTGCTCTCCCAGCCAGCCAAGCAGGCCCAGCGTAGGAGGGTCCCAGGCCCACAGGCCTGTGGTAACAACGTCTACAGAGATGTTTGTTTGAAGGGCTCCCTTCCACCTGCTTCAGCCCTGGTCTCTACCACCCCCAGCCCGCAGATCTCCATGGAGACCGTCACCCCCTTCCCAGGCTACCCTTCCTCACCGTCTTTCTAGATCATTCCATTGACAGGCCTTGGAAGCCCTCCACATGGCGGGCCTGTGCTGGGTGCCAGAATACAGCAAGGAACATGTCCGCCCATGTAGCTTATGCTCTGGTAGGAGAAAGCAAGAACCAAGAGGAAGAGATAAAATATTTCCTATTCGGCCAATCGTGAGTCCTAATGGGGAGTGTGTTTTAAAAAGATCCAGGGCCAGAGTGGTTGCAGTACAAGTTTACTCAAGGTTTCCGTCTTCCCTCAGCTATCTCTCCCCTTCACTCAGGACCCCGGGAAGGAGCCAGAGAACTCTCGGTGATTCTGTTTTAGTCACCCTGAAGCTGCTTCCAGAGTCATGGAGCACACTCCTGTAATGAGTCTGCACATGGAGGAACACGAGAGGCCTGAGCGTGAGTCCTGATCCTGCTCCGGTCCTCACTCTGCCTCTTAGTAGCTATGCGAACTTGAACAACTTGCTTCACTGCTGTGGGCCTCAGTTTCTTACTGGGTTCCATAAAATAACAATGACATCAATCACAAAGCTGTCACGAAGACTAAGTTAGCATGTGGGGTTCACCTAAATCAGTCCTGCTTCGTAATAAGAACTGCAGAAGTGTTCGCTGTGTTATTTTTGGGACGCTTAGTACAGACTTATTTACATTTGCTTCAGTGATGCATTATTTCCACACTGTGCTGAAATACAAGTCTTCTGTCTGCCACTCCCGTGTATCTCTCTGGCTGCCTGCTCCAACAGACTCCACAGGTTCATCAACAGGAGTTTTTTAATTACATAAATAATTCATGAATACAGTCAGATTGAAAGAGTTAAGCAGTACACAGAACAAAGCATAAAAGTCCTGTCAACACTCACCTGTCAGAAAGGGCGCACCAGACCTCGCTAGGCCAGATGTCGGAGGAGGGTCCAGGGCCCACGGGCCTTTGGTAACAATGTCTTTAGAACAAATTCGTTTGAAGGAATCCCTCCCGCCTGCTTTGTCCCTGGTCGCTACCATCCCCAGCCCACCCCGCTGCTTCCGCCCAGTGTCAGCAACCTGGGTCCTCCCTGGCTTCTCTTTATACACTAACTCGGGGATATACACGTCTTCCAAGGTAGTGTACTAAATTTACATTCCGATTGGTAGACAGTTTGATTATTTCCCTTCAAATTCCTTTTGCAGATTTTTCTGTGATGGTACAATAAGCCTGCTTCATTCTTTTAATGCTTCAGAATGGCTACACCCTAATGTGACTTAACAAATCCCCTATTGATAGACATTCCTGTGATTCCCAGGCCCCCACTTTGATGACCACACTACAATCAACAGCTCTATGCGTACATCTTCACACAGGCAAATGAACATTTCTTAGAATAGATTTGCTGGGTCAAATGGTGTGTGAAATTTTTGTTTTACTGAATACTGCCAAATTGCCTTCCCATTTACACTCATCAGCTTTGGGGGGGGTGTTTCATTTCTTTATTTCTGTTTAAAAGAGGGGATTGTTTGTATTTATAGGAGCAGTTTTCTTGGGCAGCAGGTCTCAACAAAGGAAAGCACCATGTTTTTCCCCGACAACTAGAAATAGTAATCTGTTCTCTTTTTTCTTTTGGGAGTTCCAACCTCCAAGCTGTGTATCCTCCCCCCTCCAACTGCCTTCCTCCTTTCCTGTCCTCAAAAATGTTGATTTGGGATGTTATTCATAGTGAAATATGAAAGACTGAGCCTCCTGCACTGTGACCACCACAGTGTGTTTTTCGAAGCGTGTCTTTTAGAAAGCGACCTAAGTTGTCAGAGGTCTGAAACTTGATGGTTACAGAACTACACTTCTCAGCCTGCCCAGCAGCTAAGCTCCCACATGCAGATCATCATCCTTTCCCAGAGGGGCCCACCTCCGAACTTTGCACCTGCTTGAAAACAGAATGTGGGAAAGCTTTATATAAGGCTGGTCAATTGAGTCTCATCTATAACAGTGCAGAAACAGAAATGATCCGTTTCACAGTAGGGAATTACTTTAAAAACTGTTAGTACATACATTCAGTGGACCACTAAGCAGTTATTTGAAAGGATGATATAGAAACTTGATAGCAATGTTCAAATGAGGCTCAAATGTACTAAGTGAAAGTATACATCATACCATCTCCTCAGTAAAAAATAATACATAAGGATGATCCTAGAGGGCTAAACTTTGTAATGGTTATTTCTGAATTTGTGGTGATTTGCAATTTTTTCTTCTATGACTTTGCATTATATATTCTAAATCTACAGTATGTATTGTGCTTACTCTAAGAAAAAAAGAAATACAAATATCTTTCTACCTGTCGGTCTCATTACCTGTACCTATCTATCCATACGTACATTTTTAACATCTTGAATATAAGTGAAGGCTGAGCTAAAAGAAAGCCCTGGGGTGGAGCCGCAAGCTCAGGGGTGACCCTTAATCCTTTGTCCAAAGCCAGGGCTGCCTCGGTTTGGGGACTCTAACCTCGCTGAGCTACCCTCAGCTTCCAAAGTTGGGTCGCAGGCTCCCGACATGTGTCCATATGACAAGCTGTCCAGTTCCTTACAGAACAAAGACTAGAAAAGGCCACTTCGCTGACCTCTGCCTTCTGGGACACTGGTGGCCGGGGCTGGCGGCTCCTCTGCCTTCCCCATCCCTGCCCCTCCCACCGACTTGGCACCACTCTCTACCTCTGCCCTGGTCCCTCCTGACCCTTCCCAAGAGGACTCCCCTGCCAGCTCTTGCCCCACCAAATGTGGAAAAGGAACTTTCTCTGCTGCTGCTGATCCTGAGAGGTTTGCTCGCACAACCAGCAATCCCTGGGGCCTCCCACCAGGGCCACTGCGGCCAGGCCAAGACGTCACCCTCAGGCACAGGGCCAGCAGTGTGCTTCTGTCCCCTTCACTCTTCTGGAGGCTGAAGCCAGGCAGCGTCCCGTGGCCGCCTCAGGTGCACGAAGGCCCATCAGGATCTGCCCCAGGTTCGGAGAGGTGGCTGGCTTGGTTGTCTCCCGGCAGTGTTCTGAAGGAGGGATATCCCCAGTGGCCACGCTGGTGGCCTGTCACTCCCCCCACCCCACCTGCACGACACCCCCCAACGGGTGCATCTGCGCTCTACGTGACAACCACCCCACCCCTGTGACTTAGCAACCTCACAGCCTAAGGTCTGGCTGGGCCCCCAGTGCGCTCTTCAGATAAGCGAATGAGCCCTCTGCTCTTCCCCCAAGCCCTGAATTACATCTATCTCCGAGTGAACAGAACCAGAAAACCAGTCTAACTGCGGAGTTATAAATAAAGTGAGTTACTCACCTGGAGATAAACAAACTCTACCTGCCTTCTCTTGACTCAGTGGGCATGTCATGACCCCCAATGACATGGAAGGTGCAAGGGACCCCCAAACTGCTGCTCCTCTAGCCTTTGCCCAGGGCTGTGGTATGCAGGGCCGGCAGCCCCAGGAGGAGCACCAGGAGTGAACATGCCTGGGAGAGCAGTGACCTGCAGAGCAGGGTTCCTGCTGGGCCAGGCAGTTCCCACCAGCCTGTCCTGGAGGCGGCAACGACTCTGTCTTCCCAGCTACTCTAGTTTGGCCACTTATTAGATGAGTGATTGTGTGTTCAGAGCTTAGGACTCTGTGGGCATCAGTTTCTTCCTCTGTGAAATGGGCATAATATCAGTAGTCACCTGAAAAGGATGTTGTGCAGATTAGATGAACCAACGTTTTCCAAGTACTTAGCACAGTACAGAAGAAGTGCTTAGAAAAATGTGAGTGTGGTCACCATGTGGTCACTGCGACCATCACCAGCACCCTCTGGAACCCCCACAAAAGCGGTAGGGCCAAGAGCACTAGTCCCCCTGCCCCTTTGCCAGCACCGCACACAAGGCACACACTGATAACAGTTCACAAAGCATTACTTTTGATGACAGGCACAAAGGATACTGGAACATAAATGTTGGCTGAGCTTGAATGGAGAGATGGCAAACAGATGAGGGCTGACACATTCCACACAGGAGGAGACTGATACGCCAGTCAAGGAGGGCAGTAAGAGCCCCTCTGCAGCTGGCGGCACCCGTGAACTTAGCCAGGCTGGCAGGTACTTGACCTTTCTGTGCCTCTCGTCCATGCACTGGGCACCGTCAAAATAGCTTCTACTTCATTGGATTGCTGCAGAAATTAGAAACAGTGCTGTACGCATGAAGTAGCTAAGTCAGTTACTTTATGCACTGTACATGCTCGATGGTATAGTTATTATCATTTGCTTCCAGAACACGAGTTCAATTCTTGCCAACAAGTTACTATACACTGTACTGGAGATTGAACCGGGGCCTTCCCACTGAGCTACACTCCACCCCCTTTGAGGCAAGGTCTCATAATCTGCTAAGTTGCCCAGGCTGGGTTCAAATTTGCCATCCTCCTGCCTCAGCCTCCCAGAATGCTGGGATTACAGGCATGCTGGACTACGTTTGAGCACTTTTTAGCCATTTCTTTCCTTAAAAAATGGGAGCAACCTCTGCTTAGCAGGGCAGACAATGACAGTCAGAGAAGTCATTGAAAGTGCTCGGTGTCAACCTTGCTTCATGGAGTTTGCGTCTCTTACAGTACCTGGTGCATAATGCTTGTTGAATGGGTAGATGTAAAACTCAATGTTATGATTGTTACTTCACTGCTTGCAGAATATTCCCACTAAAGTTAAAGCACCCGTGAGCAGCCTCAGGTGCTGTAGTCCATTGGATGCAATCACAGACCCAGAACCACATTTGGTTCTTTCTGTTTCTTACTTCTTCTTTTTTTTTTTTTTAAAGAAACATGGGTTGCTATAGTCAAGCAAAAGCCATCTCAGCATCTTCGAGTCTTTGGCTCCTGGCTCCGGCTTTCTGGCTTTCTCTGGACCAGAGGTCAACCTCTGCACTCGTGTAACAGACTGAAGAGAGGACACACTGCAGCTCTCCAGTGATTAGTATGTGGAATCAGAGTCAGTGTTAAAAATAAGAGTGAGTGGTCTTCCCCTTGACCTGGTGGACCTAAGGCTACTTCCCCAGCTCTGGTTCAGCTCTTTCCAAGGCTGAGCTCCAACTTTGCAGTTGCAGCTCTTCTGAGCCAAACGCATTCTGCAGAGCTGTCCACTCTAAGGATTCTGCGTCAGCAGCCTGCCAAAAAGATGAAGGGAAGCAACGAAGAAAGAGGCAAAGAGGAAAGAGGACAAGGAGGAAATTAAATAAGAGAAGGAGGAGGGGGAGAAGAAAATAGAAAAAAGAAGAGAAGGGAGAGGAAGACGTGAGAAGAAGAGTAAGAGGAGACAGAGGAAGAGGAGATGTCTTAGATACTTTTCTCTTTGCTAGGACACAATATCCAACAACTGCATCTACAGGAGCAAAGGTTTGTTCTGGCTCACAGTTTGTAGAGGTTTGAGCCCCTAGTTAGAGGGCTCCAAGAAAGGGTGGCATGGCAGATTGGCCTCACAGAGGATAAACAGTCTGTGCCATGGCAACAGGAAGCAGAGGAAGAGTGGTGGGAGGAAGTGGTGGGTTACTCCAGGCCACGCGCCTAGTGACCACCTCCCCCACCAGAGCCCACCTCCAACTCAGCTTTAAACTCATCAGTGGACTAATTGACTAGTGATTACCACACCCTCATGATCCAGTCGCCTCCCAAAAGCCCTACCTATGAGCCTCACGTGAGGTTTTAGGGGGACATCTAAATATAAGCTATACTGGGAGGCATCACGCAGGACCAGCCAGGGTGACCTGGTTTCCTGGTGATGATTGTACCTGAAGGATTATATTTCTTCCAAGAAGGGCAGGTCCTTTTATCCTTTCATCAAAGGATAAGCCAAGTGAGGGTAAGCTAGTTTCCATATGAATTGGTTTATTGCAAGACACAGAAAAGCAGAACAAGCAAACTAGCCAAGAGGAATACATGAAAGTGTAGGCAGAAATAGGTAAAAGTCCTTGACCCTAGAGTGACAGTAATGAACCAAACACCATGTGTTTGGATACATATGGTATCCAAGTGGTCTGGCAGACCAGAGCCTTCAAGGCGATGCTCAAATGGCCCTAACTGCCCAGTCATCAGCTGCGGAGCAAAGGCCCGTCCCCTGGGCAGGGCTTGCGGGGCTGGCACTTTGCAGAGCTAATACTCACACATGAGGCTGGCTTCAGTGGTAGTCTGGTGGCACTGGGATTGCTAGTCCCAGAAGATGCACGATTGCAGTTTCTGGAGGTCAGTTTTTGAAGGGAAAGATCCCAGGCACCAACTACCTCATGTGCCTATTGCCAGGCACTGTTAGTGTGGCTCTCAGCCAGCCAATTGTCAAGGTGACCTTCCATCAGTCGCTTGGCTCAATGGCAACTTGTACCACAAGAGAAAGCTCAAAATGGAGTTTAAACTACCAAAGCATAGTCATATTAACCATAATTAAATCACCAATGTACGTAGATTTACAAGAATCTT